>JAUBNQ010000014.1:12012773-12027534 GCA_032353495.1 Ctenopoma kingsleyae | reverse complement strand
ATCTATCTATCTATCTATCTATCTATCTATCTATCTATCTATCTATCTATCTATCTATCTATCTATCTATCTGTCTAAGCATCTGTTTATTGAAATAATTGCTACTTTAGAAGTACAAATTTAATTTGGCCACATATTGATTTAAAAATATCAAAGTGCTGATTGTCAGACGTTTTTTGTAGCATTCAACTTTAAACTGTGGTAACATTTTAAACTCCTTCTACTTGCACTGTTTAAATTATTTGTCAGCCTCCTGTGGGTAATTTAAAAGTTTGCTGGCTCATCAGCTGTCTGTTTTAATGTCTTGTCTTTGTAGCATATTCTGACATGATTAAAAAAAACAGGGTCAGTGCTTTTCCACTGATGATGTAGTTTCCTCCATCTATTGGTCATAACTTCTGCTTCTGCTGCTAGCATGGAGTATTTGACGCACTGAGGGCTCTTCAGTATTGTATTTCAGGTCATCCATTACCATAATTGCTTTTACCTACCAAGTAGGCTTTCCTTATGCAACCCGTGTTTAAATGTTTAATTACAGTGTTTTGAGGTAACAATCTTTGTAACTGCTTTTGACCAGACTGTTTTGTTGTTTAAAATGTAAAATAAAACGCAGCTTCTGTTGTGTGCAAACAATAGATTTAGCTGCTTTCAGAGCCCTAATTCTGTAACTAAGAGACCATAGCACAGTGGACTCGCAGCTTGTGTTTCCGTGTCCATGTTACACTCACTTGGAAAGCTGAACAGGACAAGCTGTGGTTAGAGTTACACACTTCTCTGACAAATGTCAGTTTGTTAAAGGAGCTCAGTGTCACTCATTTGATATGAACAACTGCCTCTGAAAATTTAATTCATGTGTTTTTTGTGTTGGGGGAAACTTTGATTGTAGCTTTTAGACAAAATGAGCTGCTAAAATGAACTGCGGCTTTGTGGGACAGTTGTACCAATTGTTCAGGGACATGTGTTGGTGTTACAGTACTTGTTCTGTTTTTGTTGTTATTTACCAGCCTGCTGACAGTTGATACTTCTTGTACAGTAGCTGTTGGACATAATTGGCTCAGAGGCTATAATGAGCTGTGTGCAGTGTTTGCTTTGTGTGTTAAAGTAGGCAGCTTTAGTGTCAGCGTGTCTTCCAATCTATCAGACTGTATGTGGAGCATGTAGCATGTCTGTGAGGGAAGAGGTAATGAACATTCTTTCTCCTTCGGCTGAACATGTTGAATAGCAGCTTTCTTTTCAGTGTAAGACATAATTTAGCGATTTCATTTAATGAAACATATCAGCTCTAAATTTACAATCTAGGTCACTGGTCCCATTAACACTCCAGGACAGGCACAGTTTTTACTTCTATAATGATAAATTCAAATTAAAGTAAAAGGAGATGAGTTGGCGAGATGCCGAGTTATGACGTGTGTCTCCAGTGTGTGCTGAATTATATGAGCATTTTATTTCTGTCTTTTTAAAATATATATAGACACACACATCTGCCATTGTAAACCATTATGCACAATTATTTGGTAACATTATTTACCAAAAAATGCATTTTAAGATACATACCTTAACTCTACATGCACGACGCATTTAACTTTACTGTTTTGGTATAACACACTATAAAGTGACGGTGACTAAGAACGATGCATTGTTGAGAGATTGGAAGTAAAGTAAAGTCCACAGTTTTAACTATTTTAATGTATCTATTCATTTTGCTGTGTGTTTTTTATGCAAATAAAAGAAATTAAATATAAGTGAAGGGCATGAAAGAACAAAAAAACCCTTTGCTCAACTTTCAGACCCCACACCTTTCTGCCAAAAGAAAAAAAATACAAACTACAAATGTAACCCTTGTTTTTTAACCCCACCTCTGCCTCTAATAATGTTTTACACTCTGAACTTACAGAACTTAAAATACACATTAAGGTATTCCTCATGTTTCTGCATTAGTATCGCAGGCAGGTATTTGTAGAGAGAGACTCATCTCTGTCCAGTCCTTTTTTCTAGTGATGCTAAACAGTAAGCAAACACATAGCACTGCATGTGCATATTTTCATTTTAAATGCTGAGAAGTCACTTGACAATGTGTAATCTGTTGCCAAGCGTATTAGGGATGTTTGTGACAAAATGCAATCGTGCAGTTTTTCATTTCTCTGCTTTAGAAAATCTTCTGCTCTCATGGCAAAAACAGCCGCCAGGAAACCTCGCTGGTTTGTGCTGTCAGCAACATTTTGTGAAATATCTACTGATAGTTGTGATGGCCTGTACACAGACAGAGGGCCTTGAGGTGATTGAGTGGAGAGAGCAGGAGCTGCCGTGGAGGAATATCATTGTGGAGTGTCAGAGAGAGGAATTATTTGAGAAATACAGGGGATACTAATTCTGTTTGATAGTATGTAATCTGCAACCCCCAACCAGCAAATATAAAACTGTCTGAGAGGAGTGAGATTGAGATAGTGTATCTACAGCCGTAAGCATGATCAAAGATCACTGTGAACAAGCTGGTGATGGCAGGCATGGGCTCAGCCATTAGTTCAGGGTGAATGGACTCAGCAGTGAATCTTCTGACTGAGGATAACTGTAGATTGGATTGAAAGTGATGAAGAGGAGGGAGCAGCTGCTGCAGCAGCAGCAGCAGGAGTGACCATGTGAGGAAGTTACAGTATATGACAGAGGACAGGGTGGAGAAGACTGATGAGGGTTGTTGAGATCTACCCACACTGTGGTCCCCAGTGATATGGCCTACCTTCTGGTCAGGGTGGCCAGACGATCAGAGCATAATGCTAATGTGGTGGTGGCAGATGTTCTCATCAGTGTAACACTCCAAAGTTGAAAATGCTGACTCTATGCTGCTAATTTAACATTTTTTTATTGATAGAATCTGAAGGCAGTGAAAGAAACAGACCAAAGGGGAAATATGTGACAGAATTTAGACACAGATGTGGAAACAAACTATTTAGCTTACTAAATACTTATTTCATGTTTTTTTAATAATTGATTTAAGTGAGGCCCCAACTAATTATTCTCAGATGGATTTTATTCTTTTGAAATTGGATTTTTTATAATGTTGTTGTGGATATAATTTGTCTAAATGTACTACAAACTGCAAAGCTCAGATCTTTAAAAATGTGACTCAAAAATGTGATTAAATAACTTGAGGCTATTTGTGACTTATTGTTTAATGGGGTTAATGATTTCCTGTAGCTTGCTGTTTCACCATGATGAAAATGTTAGCTGACTTTTACCCTCCATCAGCCTCACCATGCGCTTTCTTTGCAGTTATTTATGGTGGACAACGCAGCTGATGACTGGAGGATAGCCATGACATATGAGCGCATCTTCTTCATCTGCCTGGAGATCCTGGTGTGTGCCATCCACCCCATTCCAGGGAACTACACCTTCACCTGGACGGCACGCCTAGCCTACTCCTACGTACCATCCAAGACAGATGCTGATGTGGACATCATCCTGTCCATCCCCATGTTCCTGAGGTTGTACCTCATTGCTCGTGTTATGCTGCTGCACAGCAAGCTCTTCACGGACGCCTCGTCCCGCAGCATCGGTGCGCTCAACAAGATTAACTTTAACACACGCTTTGTGATGAAGACTCTCATGACCATTTGTCCTGGCACTGTGCTGCTGGTCTTCACAATCTCGCTGTGGATCATCGCTGCATGGACTGTGAGAGCTTGCGAGAGGTGCCTGGATCAGTTTCTCACGCTATGCTGCACTGATCAGCATGAAACATAGATAAGTCATAAAAATAGATAATGTACATGCCTCTTAGCTCACTCTGTGTCTAAGCATAAGGATAAAATGATTTGCACATGCTGTAAGAATAGCTTATGTTTGATGACACTTTTTTTAGTTGTAAGAGAAAGCTGGAGTTCATCAGTTTGTGCAGATGCATTAAGGTTAGTGAACCTATTGCGTGTATTATTTATTACAGGTATCATGACAACCAAGACATAACCAGCAACTTTCTAGGAGCCATGTGGTTGATCTCTATCACGTTTCTTACCATCGGATATGGGGATATGGTCCCAAACACATACTGTGGGAAAGGAGTCTGCCTCCTGACGGGCATCATGGTGAGAAAAGCTGTGAAAAGCAGACTGAGTGCTCACGTGTTGTTTTTTGTCAGTTCGTGAAGGTGCTTAAAGGCTGACAGCAGGTCTTATTATTTATGGAACGAATACGCTGCTAATATTTCATGATGGAAAAAAATAGTTGACAAGCAAGTGAAATAAGTATAAATCCACACTGTGCAACTGTGTCTATCCGTTCTTGTTCTTTCACAGGGCGCTGGCTGCACTGCCTTGGTGGTGGCTGTAGTGGCAAAGAAACTGGAATTAACCAAAGCTG
The DNA here is from genome assembly GCA_032353495.1 of Ctenopoma kingsleyae. NCBI lineage: Eukaryota > Metazoa > Chordata > Actinopteri > Anabantiformes > Anabantidae > Ctenopoma > Ctenopoma kingsleyae. Next base: position 12,023,181 of record JAUBNQ010000014.1, on the reverse strand, counting down.
AAAAACATGTCCACAATTTTATGATGGACACCCAGCTAACAAAAAGAGTAAGTAAAAGCTCCACATTCGTTTATTTATGACATCAAAGTTATCTCACCTATCTGCTTTTTGACCAGACACCTTTTGTTGCACTTTAGGTGAAAAACACAGCTGCGAATGTTCTCAGGGAGACGTGGCTCATCTACAAGAACACCAAACTGGTGAGGAAGATGGACCACGCCAGAGTCAGGAAGCACCAGAGGAAATTTCTCCAAGCCATTCACCAGTAGGTACCACACTCCTAACCCTGACCTTGTCCCCCATGTTGGTTTAATATCTCGTTCATCCAGCAGTGTATTTATTTGATTCACTGATGCAACACAAACCTGAAATCTGAATTGTTTGACACCTGTAGCAAAATATGTGCTTGTTTTATTGAAGGATTTTGTACTTCATGACGATGCTTCACCTGATTTGACAAATTTTGAATTTGCAGATGTGGTAATGAGTTGCCCTGTTGATTCAGCATAATTTTGCAAATGACAGTATGAAATAGTCATTTTATGTGTGTAAAATGCTACATTTTTGACTGGAAATATTTTTACAAAGGTATTTCTGAAAAAACTCATTTCAACTTGAAATATTCTCAAGTCACACAATTCAAAAGAGTGTCATATTGAGCTTTCTCTGTCTCGACTTTTGCTGTCAGATTGACTCTCATGTTTCTGTCACTGAGACAGGTGTCAGGCTAACCACATCTGGCCTGACACATCTGGGTTTCTACTTTTCGAGGGGCTGGTCAGATGCTTGCCTGTCAGCTAGTCTTTTAGTGGGTCCCCAAGGATCCCAGTACTGCTACCTAACTGCAAAACAGTATTGATTTTAGCCTCACCTCGCTCTTGTTTTTCTGCAACCTACATTGCTTTCAAGTACATCTAGTCTGTGACTTCTTTCAATGACTGACAAATAATTTTTTAAAAATAACTAAATAAAGTAACTAAATGTGCAGTGATTTGGTTATGTAGCTTTGTGCTCAAGTTAAATGTCCTGTTTGAATGTTTGTTTGCTTTTTGTGGTCTTTGTGGTCTCCTGTGCACAACTTTGATTTGCTCATGAATCTTTTTAACATACATCTATGTTTTAAATATGTTAGGATGTTTAATTATAAGGCATAGAAATAAATAAGGTGTCTACTGCTGCAACCTTCATCCAGATTTGAGCAGTTTAATAGCCCTTTGTCACAGTTGCTTTGTCGAGTCATTATGTCCTTGCTGTCCTATTCAAGCGATTTGCAGTGGTGATGACAACGTCTCATGTCCACCTTCTGTTCTGTAGGACGGCCTAATAATGGAAATCCCTTGGAGCTAAAGCTAAATCTATAAAGAACCTGATTCCGTGGGAAAAAGTCACATCCAGCTCTGTGTGCAAGGACAGCTTTTCAGCATGGCATCTTTCTATCACAGCTTTATCTTATCAAGATTTAATTTTGTTCATGAGGTAGTGTGTTCACAGGCCTTATCTGGGAGAGTTTCAAGTGTTGCCCGTCGCTTGTGTTGTCTGTTGTTTGTGTGATACACAAACTCTGAATTGAGATATACGCAGAAAGTGGATTGTCAGCAAACGCATCATTCAAGTGAAGGGCTGGAAAAAGCCTGCAGCCGTCCTTGACCTGTCACGCGGCAATAGTAAACATCAAATCAGCTATCACTGTGCCTGTTTCCTCCGGTCAAAAGTGCAAGACAGTGTGGAAAACTCACTCGGACGTCCTTATCAGTCATAGTAAAGAATGCAAGGTGTAAACAGCTGTTAAGTGGGACCATAGATGCTTTGAGGCACTGTCTGTGTAGGTAAATGTTTACTCAGCTGTACAGGAATGTTGTTTTGATTTACTTGTGTTTCTGATAACCAGGGCTGGTATGGGAAATAAGGGATTACACTCAGAGCGCGAGCACAGCTGCAGCTACCAGAAACAGTCCAAACACAGATATCAGCCAAGCAAAGCTGTTGCTGCTGTTCAGAGGAAGCGACAGCGTAGAGATGAGGGTTACAGCTGCCAGACCTGAGCAAACAGATTTTGCCATCTGAATATGTTTATCTGATGTTGTAATAATTCATTTGTCTACTTCATGTTTCCTTTTTTTCCTGTTTGTGTCAACACAATGCAATAGAGCTCGAAAGTAAGTCTTCGCCTCACATGTAGATACAGACCTGTTGTGTGCATGCTAACGAGAGCTTGTCTTTGAACCCAATAACGTGACTAAAAACGTACACTCCCTCATTTGATAAGTGAAATTCATGCCATGACAGTTTTGTAATGTTTGCAAAGACTGATTTGTTTCACATAACACAATCATAACAATGTCAGGTTATTTTATTAAAGTTTCATATCATATGTCTGTTAACTGAGTGGCATGTCACTTTGATAAAATGCACTACACTACTGCATTTTCCTTTCAATATACAACATTTTCAGCATCAACACCTTTTATTCTTTATTATTGGATAGATATTTTCTGCACATTGTAAACACACCCACAGATGCATGTCAAGTGAATTTCAATTATCGGTGAAGGAGGGTGTTTTTCTTTCCATTTCTGCATGGATGTGATGAGAATTTGATCTTTAATCAGAAAGCTACTGATTAAACTCCAATTAACTGTGCCTTCACATACCGAAGGATGACAACTAGAGCTCTATAAGAGACAGACCTCCAGTAGCAGCAGCAGAGTATATAATTTATAATATCCCTCAAGTCATGTTGTACAACTTTAGCAGTCATGCTCACACATTCAGGGCTCAGGGTCATCTTTCAGCTTGTGAAACCACTGTTAACACCATTTGCAGCCACATTTCCTCCATTTCTCTGTTGGATGACACAGTAGCACTGGTCACCGGAGACACTGGTCAGGTGTTATTATGATTGATTAACAGCATAGGCTAATAACATGAACACACAGTTGTTGTGCATTTTTGCACTAAGAGGAATTAGTGCAGAGATGTTAGTGATAAACATGGTTGAAGCACTCTGAGGTTACTGGGATGGTGCATTTTACGGCTGCACAGACACTTGCATGTAGCGCATGCAATAAAATATCCTGCAGTATGTCAGGAATACTGCCCGCACACATCCACAAGGTTGATGTGGGAATCATGGTGACAAAAAGGGCAGTGAGTGCTTGTTGGCTCAGAGATCAGTGGAAGGGAGAAACAGGAAAGTGACCTGAAAGGAAGGTCAGGTAAATCCACCAGGCAATCTCAAACGGTTGCAACTGTGACCAACAGAGTAAAGCTGCCAGGAGAAAAAAACGACCGGCAGCACCCTGTCCATTACACTGAAGAAAAATTAGCATTTTCTTTGCACAATGAGGTAGCAGGGACCATGACAAAGAAAGCAAGTCAAGAGGGTAAGAAATATGGAGTAGCACTAACTGAGATTGCCCTAACAGATTTAGTGGGGTATTGAAAAGCTTAGCGTAGCCGTTTTCCCCTGATGAATTACAAGTAGATTTAGAGTACCCATTCAAAAGCAGAACTGCCCATGAGGAGTGATTGACTGAAGGACAGACACACATACAGTATAATATTAAAGACATCGAGCTGCCCTGTGCTTCAACCCCATTTGACGGCTATTGGTCATCCAACTGTGAAATGTACAACTCTAACAGGTCTTACATTATCTATATTAGCTGATAATTTTAGATAGACCACCTAATTGTTGTTTTGTTTTATTTATCTATTTAAATAATAATAATATTTTGCGATAGCATTTTTTACTTGTCTTTAGAGTTTGCTCTGTATGAAGTATTTCGGTCCTCAGTTCATAGGACATCTTCCCTTGCCTGTAGTGTCCTATAGCGATTCCTGTGGCACCCTCTGTTGGTTTAACCTGTCATCTCCGCTCCACATCTGCCTGTCTTCAGGAAACAGAAAAACTGAAAAATGCAGAAAAATGCATTGCATGAGACCTGGTGTATGTTGGCTAATTAGCTGACTACCCAAGGACCCCTTAAATCCATTCTCAATCTTTGTTACTGTTTACCTTCAGTTTACACACAACCTAATGATCACCTTACACTCAAACTGCTATTATAACTATTCTATGAAAATCAAAAACACTGGCTAACTTGACATTGTGATTTTGTTTTGTAATTGTGCCCAGTGTAATTTAGTATGCCTGGGTGATTCAGGTAATAAAAAATATTAATATCTTTAAACCATGGGTGGTAGACATTTTTCCATACTGTGCAGTTGCTGTTTTAGAGCTTTCCTGAGGCCTTAGATTTTAGAAGCTTAATTAAATAAGTGATATGAAATATTTAAGCATGTTGTATGGAGTAGGTAATTATGTTTTTGCAGACGTTAGAATTTAAGATTTTTGCATACTAAAATATAGTGGCCTTGATGTATTTTATGACTGCTTTAAACAAGTAATGTGTTTGTTTGTATTCATGATGCCAGATTGACAGAATGTTTCAATCAGTACATTGTAAAGACCTTTTCATAATTTTGATGATATCACAGTTGTTTTATGATTATGTTGGAAATCTCAAAGTGAAAACTGTTCACCTACAGTGTGTGCACATAGCTCTTAACGACTAGTCTATCTTCACATAAAACAGCGTTTGATTTAAAAAGGACAATAATTCGTAAACTAAAACAGAGTTTGTTTGAGCAGAAGAAATGTAAACACAGCAATGAGCCACTTTACTGTTTTAAAATCTCACATGCCAATAATCTATAGGGCTTGATAAAAGGATAAAAGGTGTTCTGATGTGATTCCTCCTCATTCCTTTAATATGATTTTATGTATTGGTTGAGTTAGATATAGAGCTGTTCTCATTTCCTTCTGTGGCAGCTCTCCCCCCTCTGTGGTTTCCTTTCCACTTGCATGCAGCTCAACCAAACGGACTGACCCCCTGCAAACCCTGCATTCTCTACACACATCCTCTGCATGTCCTAGGAGTGTTCTCCATGTGTATGCCTTTGTGTGCGCACAAATTTAAAAACTGACAAAATTATGATAGCGTTAATTTATTGGGTTCTGAATGGTCTTGTGTTCAGATTGAGAAGTGTTAAAATGGAGCAACGCAAGCTGAATGACCAAGCAAACTCACTAGTGGACCTTGCTAAGGTAAGCTGGACTAACAGTCTCCTGCTGCATTGTACATTAGGATAGACAGCTATCCTGATAAGTTTCTTTCCTCTGTGCGACTGAATGCAATGCATGCTGGTTCACTTGAATTAGGTATGTTTTCTAATATAATCAAAGTCTACAGGTGTCAAATAAACAGACAGGCTTTCCACAAGACTATCAAAATCAAATCAGTGTGATGATTCTGGTTGACTGCACTCACATACAGTAAGTTTTAAATCTTCTGGGTGTGAAATAATAACTTCATTTTATTTTACAGTGTAAATTACTATTCCCAGGACATGTTCTCCTGGAAATTACTGAATGAGACAGTTGTGTATGCAAAACCCTGTGCATTTTCACTTTATGTGTGCTCTGATGTTTGTCTCCAGATGCACTAAACAGAAGTTGACAAACCTTAGGGAAAGACCAGGCAACGTGCCAGCCTGACACAGCAGAAACAGTAACCTGGAAAGGGAGACACACTGTGATCTGATGATTCAGCCAGAAGCAAAAGCAGAGGAATAGAGGACAGAAAGGCAGAGCACTGACATTCAGTAGTACACCACAGTTAGAATGGGTTCAGGCCAGCATGTCATGAATGGTATTAGCTAATATTGCTTAGTCACCTTGTGCTATAAAACAGCACCAAGCACTTGGATGTGACATTGAATACGCTACTTCCAGTATCTGGCTCTTTGTTATAAGATTCTGTAGCCATATGAGGGCAGTGTTGCTTCAGCCACTTCACGCTGTCAGTGGAAAGATCAAGTTAAATGGAGCTGAACATATCATTGGTAGCACTGCCACTGCAGAGCAATGTGGAATTCCTCAGATCACAATGTCTCCCCTTTTCTCATTATCTCCTCAAGCCCTGATATAAAATGTGATTTTTGTTGCTGTTGTTATTTAAAGCAATTTAAGTGGTGCAGTATTGGGTTCAATGTTGTTTCACTACAAACTATTTTTTAAAACAAGCTGAAAAACATGTTCTCAAATTGTAAAATTGCTCACTCAAGCTACAGTTCGAAACAATCTTTTTCACTCTCTCCTCCTCTGCAGTTTTCCTGTCCAGAAACGGATGGACAGTATCAATTTGTGGTTTTGGTTTGGGGATCTACAATAACCGCATATATTTATGCTCCATCAGTTTCAGCCTGTATTTGTGATACATGTTTAATGGGTCTCTTTTCTTGTTCTCTTGTATTTTACGTGTTCTTGGTACATTTACTGATTTACAGATGAGGCTCACACTCGGTTTAGTGCAGCTTTACATGTAGGCCTGTGGATGACTGCAATTCATTTCTTAGTTTGATGTAGCATTGCATATGTCTAAGATCAATTTAAATTTAAATATTCAATCACCACCAAATAGTCATACAACAAGGAATCAAGGATTACATTAGTGTATAAGTTAAAGGTAACATAACTCAGTGCAATCTTTGGCTGGCTGTCAACTTGAGCGGCGTCAGTGTTGCTTTAGTCCTCACTGATTCACATAAGCAATCTATCACATTGTTCCCACCTCAAATCAGAAAAGGACAAGCCAGGTGATGGATGGATCACCTCTAGGCTGCCAGGGATTATTAGTCCTCCACTGAATAATACCTCTGAAACCGCCCTCCACCAGCATCACTCCCACTCCTCATATAAAATGTGACAGATTTCTGTGTGTTGTTGACAGTTTTTGAAGACTGAACTTCAGGAGTTTAAAATCAGCAGCTATAGTACAATGTTAAAGGTTTGTGAGCAGATGGTTGATGCATGAAAAGAGCAGTAAGCATCATGCAAGGTCAGCAGTCACGTTTCCTGTCTCCTCAAGGTCATAGATGACATGCACTGGTTAGCATGGAAACATCACCTCTCATAAAGTTTTTCATAATGTTTACCCACAGTTGTTTCTCCTAAATGTATGAATGCATAGCCCCTTAAACTAATTTCAACATTTGGTAATTGATGGGGGACAAAATCCACAGTCCTCCAGTGCACAAAAGCAATCAAAAGCTTACATGAGTCTGATTTAGTCTAATAAAGTGGATATCTTCTAAAAGTTTTCTAGCCAAAAACTCCTTTTGTATTGCATTCCCCCTGCCATGGCTTTGCAAACAAATACAAAACTTCAGAATACATTTTTACTGATGACTGTGGATGTTGTCCCTCATCGCTCACTTTGAGATTGCTTTAGAAGTTGGCTTTTTTAAGACAGACATGAAAAGATTTGAAAGTATGCTTTAATCATTTTTTTTGTATTAGTTGATTAACAGCTGCTTTTCTGTATTCTGCAGTCTGAGTAAGATGTATGAAGAAAGGGAATCTTCTGATCTGAAACTTTCATCTTTCTTTTTAAGAATGATCTGATTACGCAGTTCACTTTCGATTGTGCCTTTACTGAAGTATTGAAGAAGCATGTGTTTTTATCTATAATTCGTGTGCTAATAATGAACACAAGCAGTATTTTCAGGTTGTCCGCCAAAAATAACACAATATTGGAAAACGATTATGTTAAGTGTGTTTCCTCTTCCCTGTTCCAGACTCAGAACATCATGTATGACATGATATCAGACTTGAATGAGAGAGGAGAAGACATGGAGAAGAGGATTGCTCTGCTGGAGACAAAGCTGGAGACTCTACTGAGTAACTTGCAGGCTCTGCCAGGACTCATTAGCCAGGTCGTCAGCCAGCAGCACAGGGACTTCCTGGAGGTGCAGCTCCAGCCTTATGACAAACACAGTCCTGAGCGCTCACAGTCAGTGTCCCGACGGAGGTCGTCCTCCACAGCACCACCCACCTCCTCTGAGAGCAGCTAGAGTCCAAGGGGAACGCCTCCACAGAAGACTTTTGCCATCATATGGCTGAGTTGCATTTATTGTAAAGCCTTATGGTTTCAATAAATATTATCCAAATTCTGATGACAGAATCCAAGATACTGGGGACAAAGCATTTTAATGGATAACTTCATGCTGTTATTTGTTTTTTATTACCTCAAAAGGTGTTGTTATCCTTGCTCTTGTGTTATGACCACAAATAATGGGGTTTCCCTCAGTAAACACTAGAAGGCCTATCGATGGAGCTATGATAAGAACTCTTCTCCATCTCTATGCAGAGGTAGCCAGTTTTAGGTGGCAAGGTTACCATGTGTGAAACTATTGCACTAAAATAGTGCTTTTCACAGACTTTGTGCTTCTGCTGGCTTGATTCAGTTGCTGTGTTCCTCAAAGCAAACTGAGAAACCACTGAGAAATCAGTCAGGGAGCATGACAGTGATATTGAGCAAGTGAAACAAGTGCTGTGTTTGATGGACTGGAGTAAACTGACTGCAAAAGGCAGATAAAGATCACTCCTACACACTGTCACTCAGAGATAACTTAAAAAGCTTGAAATGAGGAACAAAGCATATATCTTTTAGGTTAGAAACAGCATCAACTATAGCGGTTTTCTTTTTGCAGAGTGCCCCTGTAGAATGACTATTTTTGGGGCAACGTTTGAAATAATTTAATCCTCTAGTCAAAATGAATGCATCAGAATCTGTACTTGCACTTACTTTTTAACCAATGCACTTCAATGCTGACTGACGTATGATATAAAGATGTGTTGCTCATTAAAAGAAGAACATTTGAGATGTTTTGGGCATGGGTTTATTATTGTCAATTCTCACATTGTGGCTAATGTTGATTAATCAAATCAAAACCCATTTCTGTTATTCACAAAGAAGCATTAGCTTAAACCTGTAGAGGTCTACGAAAATCTACTGAGTGATTACATATTCATTAATTACTCCTTGTCTTGCTGTGTCTCACCTCCTGTCCTTTCTTCCTGTGCTATTTATGCTTGCTGTCACCCCAGCTGGGCAACAAGAAATGCTGAACAACAATTCACTGAAACCGCATCTACCTTTTAAAAAGAAATTGCCTATTTTTTTACATCTTGATGAGGACAAGCACACCTCCTACCAATACACAAACAACAATGGGGATGTCAGAAATGACTAATTTAGCATATCTAGCATATGGTTTCATAAATCTTGGACTGGAGTTAAGATGCATACATAAGGTAGTCTAATAGATTCTTTCCTGAACTGAATTATAGACAGATTTAAAAATTGTATTATATTTCAGACTGGACTTTTTTACAGCAAGCTCTTTAGATGACACCATGGGATGAGCTGGAGAAGAAGTATTGAAGAGCAGTAGTGGTAAATGTACCTATAATTATTAGATTAGACATGTTAATGTCAGTAAACAAATTTAAATATTTTAAATCCTCCATGGCCTTCCATGCAGTCTATCTCAAATTAACTGTGTGGAAGGCCTTAAAGTGGCCAATATAAAGTATCTTTTAGAGGTATTAGTGTTGCCCTATGGACATAGTTGTTAATGCAACCTTTTTAACATCCACAGAGCATAGCATGAGTCAGTGGTTACTCATCAAATCTGCAATACTGATCTTGTTCAAACAGCCCACACATGATAGATGACAGATGTTCAGTCCACAAACTTCAGCAACATAGAAACCAATGAGAGATTATACTCTATGCGATTTAAACAATAAACAGTGAAATGCTATTTAAAAAGTCTGTGTTCTTTTTCATTATGTGAGAATTTGTATTAAATAGAACATTAAAATGTCTGTTTGTGTGTGTCCTTGCATAAAATAATTTGACTATAACATCAGCACACAGTAACTGTATGATTTGAGGTCCAAATCATGTTTTGGTTTTTAAAAATCGTGTTTTTAATTTGGTGTAGAAAACCGTTTGTCTTGATTATTCACTTATGAACCTGAAAGTTAAAATTAAGGTGTGCTTATGTATTTTCAGGGTAAATTTTGCCCTAGACAGTAACCTGTAGGCATTCAGACAAAGTGGCTGACCATGTTATGTTATTGTTATTATGTCATTTGATAGTTACCACGCATATCTGGCCAAAATGAACAAAACATCCCTGCAGGAAATCTTCCTTAATCAAGGTTATAATGTTCAGTTTTTGTTTTAGGGCATGTAGGAGACTGTAATTGTGATGCTGTTGAATTGTATTCTGTTTTACAGAAACATGTATCTTTTCTCTTCCTAAATAAGTATTGGAATACATATTCTGATTATTCACTTAAATAAAAGATAAACTAAAAAATTCTAAAAGTATCTCTCTCTCTCTCTCTCTCTATATATATATATACATTTATCTACATAGTTATTCTAAGTTTATATGTAATTACTTACAGTAGCGCAATCCAGTGGTACCCCGTCAGCCCTTTCAGAATAATCTGAGGTTTTTTATGAACATATCAGAAATGTTTAGAGGA
>JAUBNQ010000014.1:11994250-12006988 GCA_032353495.1 Ctenopoma kingsleyae | reverse complement strand
ATAACACTCATATTTCTCATATCAAACTGACAAAACTTCTGCTTTTATAGAGATCTGCACATGTGCTGATGGTCAGCAAATAAATGGCTGATGATTAGGGGCTGTAACTTAACCATCTTAAATTATACAGAAGCAGTAAGGGGTACTTAGAATTGCCAAATGTTTTTATTTTCATTTTTGTTAAATACACATTGGCAAGATAAAAAAAAAGTTATGTTGTTGTTCCTGTGAGGTTGTAATTACCTAAAACTGAGACTTACAATCAGATTATTTTTATTTTGTTTTTACACAAAAAAAAAAAACAGAATTAACAATTATTAACAATAATTGTATTTTTTTATTTCATACACTGGTTAATTTAATAGTTTCTTCCAGGATAAAAATATTAGAATGACAAGTAGTCATTGAATTATAAAATCACACAGCTCGTTTAATCACAGCCACTACTCTCTTTTTGTCAAGATAAGCCAAATAAGCATTAATTGGAGAATTTGGATTAGGATCTGAGATGATGTGTTGCACAACCATCCCTAAAAGGAAGAGCTAAGATCATCAGTCAGTCGATACGTTAGTGCTGCAGAGCATTACCCATCCTCCAGGGAATGGACCAGTCAAACACTAACACATGTCACTAGAATCTCTATAACTAAAGGATGTCATTGTACCCTATTTTATAGTGCAAAGAAAGTATACACTTATCTTATGGAATTAAGGTGTGAACTGCTGCGTGATGAGATCTATGGTTTTTCATATTGCATAACATTCCATAAAATGCAGTTCACTGACTTGAAGAGATCACTGATATAGGACACTTTCAGTATATTTCTTAAATCCTTCTTTCTTCCTTTCAGTGCTCTTGTGTGGGGATCATCTGTGAAACATAATCCTCAAAAGGTGGGCAAGGACCATGTGCTGGAGGATGAAGACGTTATCCAGCTAGTGAAAAAGTAAAGGGAGCTGTAATTCACTGCATGGCCTGCGTATCACAAAGTGTTCTGTATAGTTGCTCAGTAAATCATCAAACATATGATCAGAGCATCTGTGTTGTGATTTTTAGTTTTTTGCTCTCATTTAAAAAGCAACATGAATCTAAGTGTCTCATTTGAAAGGACCTACAGTACTCATAACACCATGAACAATTCATATTGAATATTGGTTAAGACTTGTAATAAAACCTTAAAAAAAAATCTGTAAAATAAAAACATAAAGGTATCTTGTCGCTTCATTCTTGAGTAACAGTTACCTTTTCTGTTAATGGTCTTTTCTGTTTGACTTTTAATAGATTTATTTGATCCATTGAGTGTTGGTGTGTATTCAATGTCAAGTATAGCCAGACTCAATTTTTTCTTTATTTAAATCCATATGCTTTCATATTTTACATATGGTTACTACTGAAGCATCACAGAAATGTTGCATAATTGAATCTCAGGCTCCACAGTGACATGGTCTCCCTCAAAGACATGGCAGCACTAAGCGACCTGGATCAGAAAAAGTCTCATGTAAAGGCTCTGTCCTGCTAAGTGATTTATGTCACATTGATGATGAAGGCAGTTTTGCAGGATAGTGGCCCACCCCCTCTCTTTGGTAGGGACAGCCACTCAGGTTAATCAGTTCATTCACTCAGACACAGTCTGGGGACATCATACACCAGCTGTTCACAACTAACTGGACTCCGCACAGAATAAAGAGCATTTCATCAGAGGCGGGAGCACTTCTGAGGTCTAGCATTATCTAATGTCGATATGTTGCAACCTGAATAAGGTGTAGGAACCGTTTTGTGTCTGAGCAACACACTAGCCCATGATTGCAGTGGAAGATTCTTTATATATAAATATATATATATAATATTCAGTATATATCCCTAAAGCTAAAAAAATATATTTTAGCTGTGCTTAAAAATATGAAAATGTACAATATGTAAAAGCACAAAAAAAAAACTCAGTTCTTGTTCTCCAGTGAATTTAATCCACTGTGGTCATAGAGAAAAACTGTTTCGCTTGACCACAAAATGTCTTCATGTTCATACTGTAAGAAGCCATTTAACTATCACAAGTGTGATCAATACTGTACATTGGTTATTGTTGTTTATATTGTATCTGATTCAGAACAATGCTGTAAGATCAACAGAGATTTAGATGTGCAACAGGATTCAAGTTAATATATATATAAAAATCTAATGTGCAAGCAAGACAACACACACACACTCAACAAGGTTGCTAACAAGTGTATTTAATGTTATAGACTACAGTTCTTACATGGGAAAATAGATAGTTTTAGGAAAACCTGTAGTGGTTGAGGGTAATGCTTTCCTGTCCAGCAGCAGCAGCAGGATCACCTCCCCAGAAACTGCTTCATCCCCACCCCCTTTTACCCTGTAAATTATAGCAGCACTTTAGCTAATGAAAGAGTTGAAGACCGGGCACTAATAAAAGCCATTAAGTGAATAAAGCACTTCCCCCTCTAACAAAATTAAAGAATCTGCCCATTTGAGGAGGGAGGACTCTGTATTAATATTTATGAAATGCGGAACCAGCAGCCCCCCCAAACTCCCCAACCTACGTCCAATCCCAGCTTGACCAAGTCCTCCTTGCCACTGCACCTATCCCAAGAGAACATCACCAACCCCTCCTAGCTTGAAGGAGGGGCAGGAGATGGGGACTTGAAGGGTGCTAAGGACGCAGTCAGGACAGTCTGTCTCCAGTAGAGCAAGCTGGAAGACCCCAAGACACAGCTCAGAGAGCCCAGTTGCCTTCGTCACCCCTCAACTAGCTGCACACCGACTTCGGGTCCAGCGGATGGAAAGGTGGGTTTCTTGCAAAGACCAGATGTTTAGAAGTAACTTTCCAAAGAAATAAGTACATTTTTACTAAGTCTCATATTTTTAGCATTTGAGTGTTCATCATTTGTTGCATTGGTCAATGTAAACCTGCAATTTAGCTCTTTAAGTCAGATAGTTTGGATGATAAGTGACTGAGAACATTTAAAAAAATGTTTGGTCAAATTTAGAATTAGATTCTTACTCTTAAAAGACCATGCCTGTGGTTGTCTATGTCAAAGAAGAAAGAACACCAAAGATAAGGTAAGAAATCATCTTTATGTATCACAATCATCCATGCATAAAAAACATCACACCATCCCATCAGCCACACTGCATCCCTTTGAACCATTCTCATTGTTCAGAAAAACAGAGGTCTGTTTCACCGCCACCACCCACCATTCCCACCATTCTGACCCAAAGTGCTCCCATTTTCATGCCATTTGGTCACTACAAATGCAGGGTTTCTCCATTGTGCATTAATATGTATTATGGTGTAATTTCATCAAACAAAGTGGTTCAGTTGCCTGAGCTCAAAGTTGATTATTGCACTGTGCCTTCTCATTAGTAAGACGTCCCTTGGGAGCTGAAAGAGACACTAGAAAAGGTAACAAGATTGTCAAACCTTTTAGACAACAGCTGTCTTAGCTTGATGGTGTCATGACTCTTGACATTGTGCTCAGTGACCGTTAACATAGTTAGGACTAAAATATCAGGAGTGGTTGTGTCTTTACTCTGAGGAGACGGCAAATGTCCTTAGATGGACTACAGCGATGCAGTTCATTGGTGTCACTGGTCACCGAGACTCATTGTTCTAGTCAACTTCAAGTACGGTTTCAGAGATGGGACTGTATAAGATGCTGCACGTCCGAAGATCACTGATGAATCACGCAAACTCTGTTTCCATTGACCACTTGAAGAACAACCAGCAGACTGATGTAGAGTTAATTTAATTAAGCGCCCTATCCTCAGGCCTATTGTAAACCTTTTCGTGAAAATGTTGAATATTTGTACGAAAAGACATCTTTTTAGTGTCTAGTATGGCTGGACGCAAAGGATGGGAAGGTGGGGCATGACGCAGTCGTGGCGCAAAAAGGGTGTAGCCCTCTTTTCCGCAGTGACCATGACCTATGACTAATCATTTCTTTTTATTCTGCAGATGTTCTTAGGTGCAGTCATGTTACAATTCTTGGTGTACTGTGTAAACCAATGGTGACTTTTTTTTAACAATTATTCCTGCAGAGCGGATTCCTACCCTCATACCTTTGGGACATTTTGTCTCTTGGACTGCCGATGCCACTAAACGGTGGGACTGCTCAAGGAACTTAGAAAATATTTAGATAATGTATTTCTTTGAGGAGATTTCATACCACACTCAAAAAGTATAACTTGGCTACAGTGGTCAAAAACAAAAATATATTCTGCTTTACTGTATTTATGCCCTTACATTACATTTACTCATTCATCCAAGTCTGTCTTACAATGAGCTGGATTCTGCAAAATGTTGGGTTTTCGCCCAGGACCCCATTGTGCTTGATCTAACCATGCAGTGTTTCTTCTGTCCATGGTTGTGCCAAGCACCTTGGAGACTTGTGAGCACTATCTGCCTTCTACTGTGATCTGATAACAATTTAGAAAAGTCGAATTGACTAAAATGCATGTACTTGTGTGTTTTTACTTAACAAATAAAATTTAAACAAACTCTAAAATGGGGCAATAATCTTAAATATCTTGAAGATATTAAGAGCAAGTATGCAATGTTGAGCTAATCATACAACCACAAGGTAATTTTGAATTTTTTGTCATCAATTTATCACGTATATACACTAATTTTCTTTTTCTTTTTTTTTTTTTTGCTGATATGTTCTTTTCTCATGATGTGCTCTAAAATATAGAACTGTGATCAATAAATATCATCTGAACATATTGTGTGTTTTGCTGGCACCATTGTCGTTCATCTGCAAGCAACTGGTTAAAAAAAGTGAGAATGAGTCTTGAAGGGTTTATAGCATTCATATAGACAAAGCAGTCATTTCCAGAATAGCTGGTTGTTCCCATTATGGCAGATTTGTGGAAACAATCAATTACAGTAAGTGCTCAGTGGCTTTTAACTATGGCTAATAATTGCAGCCAGTTGAGAACATATATTAAAACATTGTGAACGCTGTGCAGACACTGCACATCTATAAATCAAATCACGAGACAGCACGCAATGTCTAAGACGTGCAAGCCAATGCGTTTCAGACATAGCTTATGTTCTTGAAATGCTGATAAAAATTATATTAGTCCTGTATCAGTGCCCAGTTACTTATATTTCAGTCTGTGTTGTACCATAAATCAAATCACAAGTAGTGCATTTAATCAATACATTTTAAATTATTAAAAAAATACCCCTCCTTTCTTTATTACTCTACTCTTTTAATGAATTCAGCCTTCATTCCTCATTTTGTGTGCTGCAGGCATAAAATGATAACAAACACTATAAAATATTGCCGTAAGGTTACTTGCCTTGAATCGCTGTCATAAACATTACAGTAAAGAAATCTACTAAGTGCTCGGTATTATGTGGAGTCAATGCACTCAATCCTGAAAAATACACGTTTTTTTTTGAGAAATGCAATCTTGCCAGCAGCACGTACCTTAAAATGATAAATGTAACGATGTAATGTTATTTTTATTTTATAGAACTGCACTGTCACTCTGAATGGGGTGTGCTATTTTTCTTTCCTAAATTGTAGATTCTGTGTTAGATACAGCTGCTACTAGCTGTTAGAGTTTTAAATGCAATTTATTGAATGAAGCTTGCATGCACAACAAAGTTGTGAAATGATTAATACTAAAACAAGTATAATATTTAATACTGTACATCCTAAAATAATAGTTTTTATAGAACAGAAAAGGAACAAAATTGAGTATCATTAAATCACTGTATATACTTATATACTGTAAATGCAGTTAATTTGTATGTACTGAATGTACTGTAGATCCACACTATTATCCTGTTATGCAACATAGAAAAGAAATGGAAGACCTACAGCTGGAAAAAAACATTATGAAGTTTACTGGGAAGCAGCTTAAAAAAATCTTGGAAAACAAAACAAGCATTCAATCTCTTCTGTTTGTAAAGAGTAATTAGCAGTGATATCCCTAAATCACAGATTGATATCCAGCATCACATTAATGGCATCATCTCCTCTGCCTCTAGTATGAAAGTAACCAACTGCAAAGCAGTAGACTGTTAAAATTGGTATGTAGTACACGCTGTATAGAAACTGTATTGCTTTGCGACAGTTTTTTGGTCAGTATATTTGATCAGTTGACCAGACGGTGCTCCCAGTAAACCATGAAGCCTCTGTGAAGTTCGTCACTGACCTTCTGCCCAGACAGGGTTTACAAATTATCCCATTAGACTGGACTACAGTCACTGCCTTGCATAAACACAAGGCTAATCGCCTTCCTCTTAACCAAGACAGGGTCAAAACAGAGTGCTCTCCAATCAACACCTGAACACTGAGATATTTTTATTTGACTTGATGAGTTGCACTTCTATTTCAGTAATTCTTAAAAATCATTACAAAAAACATTACAAGTGCATCAGTTCATATCCATACAGTCACTTTTCTGTTACTTAAGTAATTCACGTGGTAGTTAATCACAACTGTTATACCATCTGCAGAAAGAAAAAACAATATGTGAGAACTTTAGATAACTGCAGGTGACACAGCAGCATCTACAAATGAGTATAAAAATGTTACATTCTCCAGCTGAACATTAGCAAATGTTGCATAATGCTTAATTTATTGGGTTATTATGATAATTAAAGTTTTGTTTGACCACACAAGATAAATATCAAAAACATTTTCTCCCCCCCCCCCCTCCCGTCACATTTTATGTTTTTTAAATTATGAAGTATGAAATACTTCATGCAGAATAGTTATACACTAAAAAGATTTTTGACACAATGGGGATACTTTTTTTCCACAACGTACTGCTTTATCAACTGTTTACTGTGATTCACTATGTACCACATAGAAATATGACACTAAATTTTAGTACAAGATGAGACGTGCTTCACAAATTAGTTCAAGATATTTGCACCAGATTGTCAGGCTGTAAACACTGTACTTTATTAGGAGATGTTTTATTCCACAGCACACGGTGCTCTGTGTACATTCATAACTCCCCCTGCAAACAGGAGGATAATTTGGAAGGATGTAGTTTTGGGACCCACATTAATAACAACACAAACTTCAGAATGACAATGCATGATCTACAGGAAAACAAACAAAAAAAAACATTCCCATAAATCCAGTAGTGCAAACTAAAGTGACAGCTGTTACCACTGGGATACACAAATTCATTTCTGAGCTGAACATAACATTTTTTTTAACTTGTTTTGTATCAAATACAAATGGACAGTGATGTGGCACAAGTGCTGTAGGTTTCTCTTAAAAAAAGAGCACTGGTTTATTAAAATGTCTCTCTGTGGGGTTACCTTGCTAGAAGCACATTAGTACCGTTGTATCTGAGGATTTATATGGTTGTTTTAAGACACTGCCCCTAACACTGAAGGACTGGTTTATCTTCAGAAGGCTGTTTTGTCAATGTTGGCGGTTAAGAGCAGTCAAACGAACATGGTGAAACAGTCAGCAAACCAACACTTTTCCTAAAACACTTACAGAAGTCAAAGAGTTTTTTCAGTTGAATTAATTTTCAATTCTGTGGACAATTTTTCCAACAGCATCATTTTGTTTAATTTTTATTAATCCATTTTGTCCACGAAAATCAGTCTCTAGTGCTGCAAGCAAATAAGGAGCAAGCTGCTTTAAATCCTTTACATGAAGAAACATACTAGGTGGTGTTCCCCACAGAGGCCTCAGTTCTTCATCTGTCTTGGTTATAGTTTTATATTTAGGTGAAAATGTCGACCAGACGTCAGTCATAGTTTCTGTTCTATTTCCAATACTGCACAACGATTTTAACGTCACCCTGAAATCCCACCACAGACACTAAAACTGCGGTGTCAATGCCAGCGGTCTGAACAGCCTTTAAGGTCAAACAATCGAACAATCGAAAGACAAGACACAGACCGTTAAACAGAGAAACAGTGCTTTGGCAAAAAGCATCTGTACAATTAGGAATTTATCTCAATATTACCAATGTTGCAGGACACACATCATTTCCAAAGGAGACAAAAAAATGCCACGTTGCCTTGGCTAAGGAAACACTGTACCAAAGCCAGCAATCTGGATGGTAATTTCCATGACAACTTTCCTCCAAAGAACATTAATGCTGTCACCAACACAGTGTATTGCTCTTATGACATCTCATCTACAACCTACATAACCATATCTATGGAGGGACTTCCAGTATATTTTTTTATTTACTCTATGTAGGTTGCAAGTTCCATTTGCAGTTCAAGCAATGTACTCGAAATGTTGGAGTTGGAGGGTTTGATTTGGGTTCAAGTGCAAATGAAAACACAGCAACATAACCCCTCCACAAAATAACTATCTCAAGCATATATCTGTCCAGATCCACCTGTGTGTGGGTTTTCTCCACTGAGGCGCTCCTGGCTTGGCTGGCGGCTTGTATCACTGGATTTAATGACACCTGCATAGTCATGGATTCCCACTTCTAAGTTCTTCGCTCTCAAGGCAGCAGTATGTAGCTTCTCTAGGAAATCAGGCATACCTGCCATGAGGGAAGAATACATATACTCAATAGTGAAACACAGAATGTATTTGAGGAACAAAATACATCCACAAAGTACAAAAATGCTCATAAATCTGTATGATAACAGCAAGCAAAAAAAGGATGATCAAGAAAATCCCACAATGACATACTATTGTACAAATAAAACATTGCTCACCACTTGACACCATCCAGCTCAAACAGTAACGAGGAAAAACAGTCTGAGGGTCGTCACTATAAGTCAGCAGGTAATCAAATCCATTCTGTGGAGAAAAACATGCAGCCTAAGTGAGTGGATACAAATCACAGGATGCCAAATGCAAGTTATATTACGTCATTAACTTGTGTAACAACACGTTAAACACAAACCTCATCGAAGGACCTGTGAGGGCGAATGACCATCTTTGACTGATATGAATTCACTCTCACAAATTCCTGAGTCTCTGGGACTCTGGGATGCTGCACAGCCCTGTACAATAGAATGACAAATATTCCAAATTCATGTGACACAGACAGAAATCAAGTTGCACATCTAGGATTGTATCAAAAACTCTAGAAAGCTATATTTGTAGTCCCACCTGGACACCAAAATCATCAGGTTGCTGTTGACATCAACATGATAGCGACGTACGTACACGTAGTCTCTTGAGTACATGGGATACTGTGAGAAGAGATTAAACAAGATTAAACAACAGCTGATATAAACTGATAAATATAACCTAACGAGAAGTTACTCTTGACAAACGGTCACTGTGGCAGCCTGTCACCACACTTGGATGACAAAAGAAAAAAAGAAAGTGCCCTGTAAAACAGCATCATCAATACAGGAATAATAGCAATCAGCAGAAACTCACAGGAAAGTGTGTAGCCCAGTGCACAACTTCAGAGCCTGTGCTGGTATCTCGGTCCACCACTTCAAGCTTGATAACCAGAGAATCCCACTTCTTCCTGTACTCTGTATCAAGCTGGAAGAAAGAAAATAACATGTCAAGGGTAAGGTACTTAGTATAACATAGAAACATAGTACACAAAATGTCACACTGGCTTTTACTCTGCACACTTACAATACTAACATGCAGGTTTTGCAAGACCTCATAATGAAACTCATACCTGTAAATATACCACATACACAACCCATGAATACAACTGTGAAAGCCTGACTTCAACTTTATTTACACAGTTTTTGTTTTGCTGGTCACATTGCTATACTAAATCTGCACCAACACCCACAGAAGCTGAAACTTCAAGAATGAAGTTTGCTGGGCACCAGAAACAAAACAATGTTGTCGGAGTGTTGGAAGTAATTTTTTCATACTTCCTGATGTTGTCTTAAGGCAAGCCTGAACCTATGTAGAATAATGTTTCATTTCATTTGCTGCGGCTGACATACACATTTAGAAACGCTGTACCTGTACATTGAAGAACTGTCTTGGTGTGACATCACTGTACGAGCCCAGTACTGCAAAGAAAACATAAACAAAGGATGCTGACCCTTAAGATGAATCATACCCATATCAACAAAACCAAAGGAAACACAGAAGATAAATGTATGCGTTTCAGAAACGTGGTTAAACACATAAGTTTGTGAGTTTGCTCACCTCTGTACTCATAAAGGTGACTGTTAGGAATAGGCCGCCTCCAAACTCTGAAATCCTTCTTCTCCATCACAACTTCCCAGCCTGGATCCTGTTGTCCAGTTGAAGTCCCCGAGGATGTTCTTAGACATTTGACTGTCTCCAGTGCCTGCAACTCTAGTCCACACCTTAAAATAGAATGCAACTATTAAGACAGCTGGTATAGCATGCTGCACAATTGACATTATATAGACCATAGGCATATCTATAAGGAGTAAAGCGCTGCACATACACGTGTGATACAGGAAGAAATTGTATTAAGTGTATTAGCAAGGTGCTGCAAAACAGCTTAAATGCTCTTCTTCACAGATTGCAATGGCAATTTCATGATGGTGGTGAGTGTGCTGTTTCCAATACTGTGTCACCCTACAGTATGTCTTTGCACAGTTGCATGCACATCAGATTTTAAAGAAAGATGTCCAACCTGCGAATTTCCTCATCTTGAATCTTCTCATTTTCCCACATGAAAACACCAGCCAGGGCCGCAAGAAGTCTCCCACTGGGGGCGTGTTTGCTTTGAAACCTGCGCCATATGCTCCCAACCAGGGTCCACCTGGTGCGCTCGGAGTAAAGGTTGGAGTAAAGCTCGGCAATTTGGCAAGCACGTCGGAGCCTCTGGCCGGTCACAAAGCTACAGTGGTCTGCAAATATGGAGAGCAAGCCCTTCCTCTTTTGGCCAGAGCTCACGGCCTCACTGGCATCAATACCTGCCCTCTTGAGCCAGGACAACAGCAGGCCCGTGCTTCTGTTTAGCCATGGGACCCTCTCAAGTTTTTTTCTCCCCTCCTCGACAGTCCGCCTGAATGACCTGCAGCTTTGAAGCCTCACTGTATGTGCACTGATCTCGCAGATCGGACGACGGGGCACAGAGTGAAACATGACAGCTGTGACCGTGACACAAGTTCCCAAAGACAAAATCAATGCTACAGAAAATGCTAAAATGATAATGTATTTCGTTGCTAAGTTAATGCTCTATGGTCTATACATTACTTCTGTAAAGGTAGCTATATGGACGTCTGGCTAGCAGAAGTCATATTTTTACTCTGTCTGCAAGTCAACATAAGTTATCGAGATGTCTACGAACATGCGACATGTCACATTAGCATTACGGTAGCTAACGTTATCTGTTAACGGTATTCTAGTGCAAAACAAACAAAGTGCACACCACTACAGGCTGCACTTGCATTTCTGAATCACCGAAGCTCTATTAACTGCACCGAACGTTTTATCAGCTAATATAACCTATTCCGATACAATTGTCTACCTGTGTATCTTTCCCGAAAGGAGCCTCACGTTTTTCAAACTCTTGCAGTGTATTTGACCTCCGCTTCCTACTCTCACAGTCACTCGGAAGCCCCGCCTACCAGACTCGGGAGCGGGCGCTCATTGGATGTTTCTTGCCGTCGGGTAAATGTAATTGGTCCATGTGCGAGCCTGTCTTTAATATAGCGGTTCAAGACCTAGCAAGTGCGGCTGTCCGGCGTGGTCCAGCCCTTCGACCACAAAGATCCCCCTTCCAGTGTGTTCGATGAACTGAGATCAGATTTTACGTCTGAGTCTGTTGGGTTAGCTGTTATAGTATAGAAGGACGATAATCCAGGATCAGTGTCCACCGAAAGCTGAAGTGAAACAGGAGAAAGGAAGCCAAAGTCAACCAGTGTTGCTGTTCAACGCCAAAGTCACCAGCAATAGCAACGAGTCACCACGTGTTTTTAAGTAGAGAGGATTTGAACACGTGTCGAGAACCACTGTGTTACAACAAACACAAATTTTAAAAGGATGGATTTATGTATGTGTGCTGCTGAGTGAAAAACACTCTAACAGAGACATTGTTGGTTTAGCTTTGAAAAAGTATTTGAACCATTCGCCTGTGCCGATAAAACTCTTCTAACAGTTCTTAATGAATTAATTTGTATGACAAAGCAAAAGTGCTTACTTGTGAGAAGTATATGTGAAAATTCGTGAAAGTAGTTGAAAGATAACTAAATATATTAAAGCACTTTACGCCAGGTGGCGCCATTCAACCACGCAGTGAACAATGTTGGTTATGCAAAAAAAGAAAAATTCGGTTCAAAGTTACAAATTACCAAAATTATGCTTAAAAAATAGGTACATGAGAGAATCTGGCACAGTGGTTTTGAAGTACCGTGTGCACTGCATTCAACTGTTTCTTTATTGTAGAATTATCCTCTCAGGGAATCAATGGAAGCAAGATTAGACATGTATTACATTGTCTTACCCTGTCATTCATTCAGCTATTGGTTCAATTATTTTGTGCAGCCTGAGATGTCAAATATCTCTACAAACTTTATATACCAGAGGTAATAACCTAAATATTAACAGACAGTAGGAGACAGTGTCATTGCATTCAGATGCTGTAACCTCGGGAGTACTTTATTTACCCATCCAGTAACCATATTAGCTCATCCATCAGCATTTGCATGGAAGTCATGTGTGTGTTGCTCATTAAAGATTTAAAAGATTAAAGGATTTCAGGATCATAAGACTATGAGACAAGATGTTTTGAAGAAACTTGTGTAAACACAGAGCATGTGCCTTTTAGTTTACTTAACTATCAGTATCAACTAAAAAAAA
>JAUBNQ010000014.1:11975012-11994150 GCA_032353495.1 Ctenopoma kingsleyae | reverse complement strand
ATTTATTTATTCTTTTACCATTAATAATAAACTTGAAAATAAAACAGCCCATGTTGTAATTATACCGTAATTTTTTAGTACGTTTAAGTTGAGACCTCTTGTTGTGGAAGCTATCAAAACAAACATCAGTACAATCCCTGTAATCTAACTTTTGGTTAAAAGGAGGAGACGTTTCTGTAACTGCCTCTGGTTACTGGCAGGGGAGGAATTATTGTGATATTATTAGTGTGAGTAACTGCTAGGTAGGAGTTAAAGAAGACGCATATGAAATCTTTTGAAGTCACGAATGCAGTTCTGGAATTTTCTGGTTTTGTGACTGAGCTGTGAACAGTGTCTGTGAACGCCACTCCTTCCTTTGCATTTGCGAAATGCTGCCTTCAGGTGCTCGGACAAAACTTGTAACGACAAGAGATTACGTCCGACCCTGAAAAAAAACCAATAGCTTAGTGTCAAGGACTTTTCATGATCCTCGAAAGGGGCAATGTCAAGGTGCGATTAAGTGAAATTCAAATGTGTGAGCTTGTAATAAAATAATAATTATACGTGCTCACAGACTACGTAGGCCTAAATAAATAACTGTAGTGTGTTCAACTGCCTAAATCCTCACTGTTTCCTCGATGCTGCCATTGAAAGACGCATAGTGGCTATTAATCAGCTTTATTCCGATTATGCTTATTGAATAATCCTTCCATTCAGCATATCACGTCTCTGTTGATGAATACAGTAGAAGAACAATCACCAAAGAAAACCACTTTTGTAACTGGATGAATGTTGTGATCATTTCCGGTCGAATGCACTTGAATGAATGTAAAGTCTTGTGTGGCGCAGTCAACAGCACTATCACCGGGCGTTTTCCTGCGCTGCTACAAAGTGACACTGTTTCCCTATAAACAGTTGTTATTATGGGGTCAAATATGTTAGTGTTATTGTCTACGAGGTTTGAAATGTAAACTTAGGGCAATTTTTGTAGCACCTATTGATAAAAAACATTGGCATCTATATACTATATTAGTGTGTGTTTGTATTATATAACGTCATCATAGGTTTTGTGTAGGCCGATAATAACTTGATCTGTAACTACAGCTGTTAAATAAATAAACTTTATATAGTTTATGCCTGACTACATTTTAGATGAAAGGTTTAAGAAATAATCACTCAATTTTCTTAACTAGTTACTTTTCCAAATAAAACTCAATTTATAAAGTATATAATCTGTTTTTAAAATATCATGCATCATTACAGACTGATATAGTACTCCAACAGATAAGAATAACAGATAGGGACACCCTGACCAACAAGTAGGTTTACTTTCATTACTTTAACTAGATTGTTTTTGCTAATATGTACTTGTACTGAAGTATGATACTAAATTAAGAGCTTTACTTTCAATGGAGGATTTTTATAATACCTTTACTTATGTAAAGGATGAGTGCTTCTTCCAACAATGAGTACAAGTATGAAGAAAGTTGAAATGAAAATACTGAACTACCTGAAGATTACATCTAAGCATAATACCTGAATTACTTAGTTACACTCCACCAATATACACAGCTACACACGCCGACATGCAGGTAGGTTATGCACAGTGCAGGTATTGAATGTTACAAGTGAGTGGTGGCGGTGTTTCTGACTACAAGCGGAAGAATGCAGAGTAACGCTGTGGAGGGAAAACTACGCTGAGAGGTGGGACTTCGAGCTAGGCGCTTCACCCATGCACTGAACACATGATGCTTTAAAAAAAAGAGAGGGTGGAGTGCTGCTGACAGCTGGGCGGCGGCGGGGGGCGGGCTTTACTGAGGGGTATATCCAATAAAAAAAAGAACCCCCCCCCCGCTCTCTAGACCGGCACGAGCAAGTTCCACACATGCGGCAGCGGAGTTCTCATTCAATTTGAGACGTTTCTGGATTTTAAAAGACGGAATTATTTCACATCTAACCTGCCAGAAATACATATCTTATTTAATTTAAGTTAAGGCAGCTTTTGAGAGGGTTATATTACGTAATCCGTTCAATTTTTCATTATCCCGCGCGCGCTATCATAACGGTAGAGGAGTCCGTGCGCGCGCGCTAATTAGCTTACTGGCTAGCAAGAGCTATTCTTCACCGGACTGACAACTGCTACGTGTGGTGAGTTTTTATCACATATATACTCTGTCTGTCATCATAAAGAGCTCGTCGCCGTTTAACGTTATTTACAGACCGCCACAACTATGGTTAACGTTCTGATTATTTGTTGACGTAACGCTAACGCTAACCTGAGTGAGAAACCATTGTGCTCTGTAGCTAACGACACAGCACAAACGGTACGAATGACCCGTTGGCCAGTCAGTGGAAGCGAAAACAGACAATGTATTGTTAACTTGAGCAGAGCAGATTGTGGCTGTTTATAATGAGTTAATGTTGACAGTAACTAGGTCTATGTTACACATGTGACTCGAAGCAAGGTTAAGGACGCAGAGGAAGGTAATTTGCGTTAATAATAAGCTAACGTTGGCAAGACGACTGTCTGTCCAGCACACACTTGGCAGGTCATTGAGGCTGGTTCGACGGCGACTGCCTACTCGGTCACTCGTAGTGCCGCATCGGTGGCTTGGGTTCCCCAAAGTGAGTCACATCCGGTTACGTCCCATTTTAACAAGGAAGGGGAAAAAAACACGCCAAACACAATTGAAAATTAACACGATGACTATTATATCGATTTTAACTACAAATTGAAGGCTTAACGACAAGTCTAGATCACTCCTATTTCTACAGGCGCGTGTAGCTGTGCGAGTAGTAGTCAATGAATGGATGACGACACGTGCACACGTAAGACAAAACTATAACGTCTCCTAAAGATAAGGCACTCTTTATCTCATATCGCCCCCCGATCTCATAAAATTATCAACAAAAGAGCAATGAACGAAATAGTGAAATGTCTGTGTCAAAATTGAGGACGTTGGTGTTAATATAATCGCGGTTCCCTTCCTGCGGCACTTGCAAAAAATGGCTTCCCACTGGGTTGTCAGGAAAGGCTTCTACTAGAGGTCGTTCTTCCGGTTCTAGTGGTTATTATGGATTTTCCCCGTTTCTGCTTTATCTTATTCAGTTTTTAAATAGTGTGACTATAAACTGTCATTTCCTTTCGTGTTGTGTTGTGTCGTCTTTTTGTGTTCTTATTCACACAAAATAAAGGTGGTAATGAGTAGGAACAGTTAGTAAAACAAGCTTTTTCTGTCTTTGTCTTTTCAGGATGTACTCCTGCTCATCTGCAGTTACAGTTGCACAATGGCTGTCTGTTCAAACTGCTTAATAGCACAGCACCCAAAGAACAGCAACAGATCTACTTTAATTACAGGATAGCAATAAGCCTTTACTATACCTCTGTTTACCTTATTTGTTTTCTGGTCAGTCCCAGGTAAACCTTTTACAAGTTTGCACTTCTAATTCTCAGAAATCCTGTTAAGGCAGGTGGGCCTAAAGATTAGCCAATTATTTATTTTACCTTGTACCTCTTTTTTTACTAGCTGCTGTTTAAATAGCATTATTTAAAAAAGCAATTTTGACAGGCAGTCATTCCCTTTAAGATTGTGAAGCAAATTCTCTATAGCCTGCAATCATGGTTTCAACAACTGCGACGGCAATAATACTGACCACAGTAGGGCTGTCAGTTCAGGGCTCAACTGCACTGACAGATTACATGTGGCTGCTGATTGTCGGCTTCATCATCGCCTTCATCTTAGCCTTTTCTGTTGGTGCCAATGATGTTGCCAACTCATTTGGCACAGCTGTTGGCTCTGGAGTGGTCACCTTGCGACAGGCATGCATTCTGGCCACCGTGTTTGAGACTCTGGGCTCTGTGCTCCTGGGGGCCAAAGTGAGCGAAACCATCCGTAAGGGTATCATCGATGTGGGCATGTACAATACCTCTGAACACGTCTTAATGGCTGGATCGGTCAGTGCCATGTTTGGTGAGTATCTGCAGCTTATCTTGGCATGTAATTAAACGTGCAGTCACCGAACCATGTGAACAGAATTTGGTGGCACATAGTGCTTAACATTTTGGTTTTTACAACTAAAAGATCCTTCTAGTTTTCAGACAAACTCCTGGGAATAGGGAGTTACTGATTGTGCAAATTGCTAATTTTCACATGGGTTTGCTTCATAATTGAATAGGAAAATTGCCCAAATTGCTTGTCTTGGGAATTTTCTGATTTAAACTGTCAAGCAAAAAGTATTCCTGAGATTACCTTAAATTGCAAAAATCTTTTTACCAGTTTCTACAGTGCTTTTGTCTTAACAAGAAAACATTTAGACTACTAGGAGGCTTTTAACTTATTAATGTGTGTTTATGCAGAGATAAATAAATTTAAATTCTCTGCAAAGGTATGTGGAAAAGCTGGGTTGAGGTCAACATGTTTGTGTCTAATGTGATCAATTTCTTAATTATCATTAGGTTCTGCTGTGTGGCAGCTGGCTGCTTCCTTCCTTAAGCTCCCAATCTCTGGAACACACTGCATTGTTGGTGCTACTATTGGCTTCTCATTGGTGGCCAAAGGCCAGCAGGGGGTCAAATGGTTAGAACTCATTCGCATTGGTAAGTCAGCAATGCATATCGAAATATTAAAGAGAAAATCTTTAGTATTCTAATGGGGTGTGCTGATAGAATAGGCAATGACATTTTTCAGAACATGAGGCAATTTGTTCACAGGTTTACAGCAATATAAAGAACCAGGCCTAAGTAGAGGTTTTCAGGTCTGTGTTCATTGAGAAAATCTAAAGCTAATGTAAACCAGACATTTTGTACTTAATAGAAAATTCTGGGGGTGCACAAATGTATCTTAAATAAATAAATGTTAACATAATTCAGTTTAGTGAATTATTTGAAATTTTACCTTTAGATCACAGAAGAACCCTTATTGTTTCAATGGTTGGATGAAGTGTAAGTGACTTGCCACATGACTGTACTGTAGCTGTGTTTCCAAAATAACCAAGAATGTCTACTTTACAAGGGAATGAGTGTTACTACTGTATAGCTGTAAGTGGTAACTGGCATAGCTGAGATGCAAGCTGAGTTGAGATTTCTTGTTTAGACCAGATCTGACTGCCATGCCTCCCAAAAGGTATTGCGTTTCGTAGGGGGGAAAAAAACGTATTGCATTTCCTTGAAGAAAAGTTTCAGGGAAGATTAGCAGGAAGCCTTTCAACAGTTATGTGAAACCTGATCACGTGATGTTATTCTGTACTTCAATAGTACAATAGTACTAGCACAATAGTACTATTAAAGCAAGGCTTGTCCTTGAGTTAGTTGTCTTTATCATTTCAAAACTCAGATGCCATAGACAGGATTTTTGTTTCGGTTTGACAAACTTCAGTCAGTTATTACATGTACACTAAATTGCAATTCTTTTTTTTTTTCTTTTTTTTTTCTTGAATTTGTAGTTGCTTCTTGGTTCCTGAGTCCCCTTTTGTCTGGAATAATGTCTGGCATTGTCTTCTACTTTGTACGCATGTTCATCTTACGAAAGGTAAGCTGGTTGTTACCAGTTTTGTGTGTGCATGTGAGTGTGTGAGCAAATGAGTGAAAGAGGAGCCTTCCTGTGTGACATTTTAAGGTCAGTTTCAACACTGTCCACGCTCAAAATGAAATTGGGGAAATGTTTGTTACATTCAGCAAGGTTCAAGTTACCACATTGTCCTTATGTCACTAACTCTAACCTGGCAGTTTGGGTTTTTACTCATTGCTGTGTTTTGTCCCTGTAGAAAGACCCTGTACCTAATGGACTGAAGGCCCTGCCTGTCTTCTATGCAATGACCATGGGAATCAACCTGTTCTCCATCATGTTCACGGGAGCACCGGGTGAGTATCATTGTTTCAGTCATTTTGCTCTGCATGCCTGCCTGTAGCCACAGCTTAAAATAAACTCCTTTCTCAGACAGCTGGATACCCGCATATATTCCAGACTGAACCAGACACAGGAGCAGTGTTTATTTTAACATGTTTTTTGGGGCTCTCTTGCTTGTGGTCAAATGTGGGTCATAGCTGGAATGAGCTTAGAGTGCAGCACAACAGGGAGATTTCTTTTAACACTTGATGTGTGACGTTCAGACGTGGAGGAGGAAAAAGGAAGTAAAGGGTGGTTGAAAGTGGTCATAGTTGTCTGCCACTCAGAATTAATATAGAAATGCTTTGAATACTTGTAGGTTGTTTGTCTTCCAGAAACCTTTTATTAAATGAGCAACTTTCGCTCCTTTGTTTTTTTTCTCTCTACAGGGCCTAAAAGTTCAAGATGTTAGCTGGCCTGGGCCATTAAATGGCTGCTACAGGCCAGACCAGATATGGTGCGTTGATGTGTGCAAACACATCAGCACACTCACAGAGAGGAGAACACTTGCAGTTTCATCATAGCCTATAACCCTGCTTAGTCAGACACATTCCATACAGTTGTTTTAAGTCCCTTTACACCATTTACATGAAGACCTGCTTCGGTACCTCACATAAAAATGTGCAGGACTGCATTTTAGACACCTTAACAAACCCATTACATCATCTTTGAAGTTGAGTTTTAATTTAGATTGGTACTTATCTTTATTTAAAGAACACCAGTGTATCCAAATATTTTGTATACTTAAGACAAGGACAAATTGTTGCCATTCAGACTCATTTAAAGGCTTGTGAATGCAGTGAAACTTGTTGAAACATAATCCTCATCGATTCCTCCATAATCAGTTTTACAATGACTAAACAACACAAAGTATGAATTATACATAATTAAGTATCCAGAAAGTAGTTAAAAATATGTAGTTTGTAGTGGTATGTTAATAGCATAATGCAACCCAGTTTTCTGTACAGTAATATTCAGGCACAGGAACAACAGTAGCTCTGAATAGCTCACATATGCACTCTAATGCACCATCATTATCTGCATCCAACTGAGAACAGTATGCTTAGTTTCCTGTAATAGTACTCAGCGTTCCCATAATCTAGAGACTACGATAGCCACGGCTCTGATCTAGAGCCTGGTGCGATTGGACACCAGGCATCCCACAGCACATTCCTATGTATATATGCAGGATATGCACCAGCTAGTAATGTAAAGTCAGCATGTGAAGAAATGATTGCAATTCCTCCAAAGAATTTAAAGAGTCAGCTGGTGATTGTTTACATATGAAGTGTCATGCATCTTAGTTCTTCACGCTTTATAAATTACTCAGCTGCTGTCAATCCACCACTGAAAAATCCACCCATAAACAGAATTATAATCTAATTTCTGCTCTCTTAAAATCCTTGTAACTAAAATATAAAGACTTGAGACATCTGTATCAAATCATCAGAGCATTTTAGAGATACTTTAAATGGTTCATTCGCTTGTTACCTTCAGGGAAATGCCACATAAACATATGCTGCTACTTAATTGGTACCCTTCAAGGTGCTGAAGTGCTGGATAAAAAGGAGTTTACCCTCAAAAAGAACTAACACCTGGTGACGCTGGTTGCCCCGTGGACACCATTTAACATAACTGATACAACATACTATACAGTACATGCCCAATACAAGTTGATGGTCCTGAAGGGCACAGCCATGGTCCTGGTGGAAAAAGTAAATGTCTTTGGAGGCTGCTGTTGTGAGGAGTGACTATTAGACTTGCAGATAACCTTAGTGCTAATTCCTAACTCATCTGTCACTTAATTCTAATATACTGGTGAGTGCTGCTTCTTTTTATATACAAAAGTAAGGACAAATAAACCAGAAGTTTGTCGCCAAGTCAGTGACAGCTTTAACTATTAGTTGTGAACTGCATGTACAAAAACAACAAAAACATGTTATTGTGCAATGTAGGTCATTGAATACCAGGGGTTTAGGGAGGGGTTTGCAACAGAACCATGGTTAAACTTTCCATTTCCTGTGCAATCCCATTCATCCCACTGCATGGTTGTGGTATAAACTCACCCTTTTGTTTCAGCAGTTCTCTAGATGCAGATGCAAACTATTTTTATATACTTTCTAAGACAAAGAAGTCAGTTAAGAATTATCCCCAAGTCCTCTTTTTTTATATATACAGTTCCCTGAAATGTACTATTAAGTAATGCCCAGAGTTGTCTAGCTGAACCACACCTGTGTTTCACTCTAGTGAAACATACTGTTATAGAACCACCTTCCAGTTTTTACTCTTATGCCTGCCCTAAAGGGAGAACATTGCATAACAAAATAAACAGTTATGTGCTCTGTAGTCTCATGCTGCAGCGTGACTCTGGAGAGACTGCACTGTGGACTGTGCCCTCAAATGAAAATGTCAACCAAGGCACTTACTTTGCCTTGGCCCTGATTTCCTTTTGTTTATCCTAAACTTCCCCTAATGGTCAAGAACTTGTAAGGGTTAGGCTTAGGTGCATGGCCAAGGTCACCTCAGCAGAGGTGTTGTTGCAATTTTCAGCATCTTTTGTTTTTTCCTAACCACACTGCTGAATTGCATATTCTTTGTATGACAGAGATAACTGCTTCCCTAGGGAAATTTAAAGAGTTGCTTGCTGCTTGCCATTGCTGCATTACACATACCTCTGCTGCACTAGCTTTGCTGCAGGCTTGGCAAGAGGGCACCCTTATTGCTACAACAAACAGCTCCAGTAGATAACTCCCCCTTTCTTTTCCCTTTTATCCCTAAACGCTGTTGCCTTTTAAGGAGCTCGTGTCCATGTGCAGTTGTTTGCAGGGCACCTGGAGGCTCATGGTGACATTTTGCTCTTTCACCTATAAGGTGTTGCATAACTGTTCACATCAAGGGGTTCACATGCTTTCCATATTTAACTAGTACATGGCATAATGAAGCAATGCAGTCAGTCATGTAATACTCACAGCTGCATCCAAAGATGGCTGACTTTGTCAGATGTCCTTGGAGTTGTGGCCCTGTAAATTTTCTGTTAGACAGAAGCATGTTTCTCCTAAAACTTCATTATCCTGATATGGCCTCAGGTTCCCTTGTAAATACAAATTTTTATTGTCATTGTTCACGTGATGTTTCTTTTTAAAACTGTCCTTTGTCTTTCTGTATGTCTGGCTCTCTGGCACCTGGTGGTCCCTCAGTGCTGGGATTTGACAAGATCCCTTGGTGGGGCATCCTGCTCATCTCATTGGCCTGCTCTCTGCTGACTGGCATTGTCGTCTGGTTTATTGTCTGTCCACGCCTCAAGAAGAAGATTGAACGTAAGTCACATTTATGTTTTTACTTTATAGCCATATTTCTAAAACGGTACAGTACACTACAGACCTGGCTCTACACTGTGTCGGACTACTTTGCATGTTCTTTGAATGTTGTCTCATAGTAACAATGGCAGGTAAATGTGACCTAGCATGGCCAGTCTCAGTAAGCTTCTATCTAGCACAGTCTGTTTAACTGGGTCGTAGTGATCCTCTAATTGGTCTTTAACTCTTTGACTAAAATAAGCCTAGGTTGGCTTAAGGAATTGACATTTGCAGTGCCTGTGGATGACTGTAACTACTTCAGCTTCAGCCTTGACCTTGGCCTTGGTATGATGCAATGTAGCCAACTGAATCAGTGCTCCTATAATGACCACATAGAAAATATTGTTACTGAGTATCTAATTCACTTTATAACCACAATCACATGTCATGTGCACCACAGGGTGTGTTGAGTTTTTGAGTCTTATTGTCTTTCATAAGCTCTTTATATGGTCATAATCATTCATCTGATCCTGTCAACACAGGTGGTTTCTTTTAAATGCTGGTAATGTGGCATTTGTGGGACAAAGGTTTTTTTTTTGTAGACAGTAGTTATGCAATTCTACAGCATAGGATGAAATTAAGTACATGCTGTGATAGGATTTCTCTGCTGTAATGTGCATATGTGTGGACGCAGCTCTACCTAATACCCAATATCTCATTCAACCCTGCTAGTCGATATCAAGTCTTCCAGCCCCTCGGAGAGTCCCCTGATGGAGAAAAGGGAGCTGAGGGAGGCCCACTGTCCAATCCTGAAACAGACTTCCAAAGAGACATCTATGGCTGCCACTGCAGCTGTCAGTCAGAATACCTCAGATCAAACCCAAGCTGCTCCTGAGGAACGCAGAGTGGCATTTGACATTGGAGATTCTGATGATGTCGACAATAACAAGGAACACAAGGTAGCATTTGATATTGGAGATTCTGATGACGCTGACTACAGCCATGCAAATGGAGGTAAGTATGCAAAGAAACATTAGTACATTTTGACATGTTAAAATTCTCTAGTGTAATGCAACTCTTATGCTTATGAAAACTGGTCAACTGAAGTCTTGGTTTTAATTAGTCTGTTTTTCTCTCAGACACCAAACAGGTTCAATCAAACAATCAGGTCCAGCACAGCAATGGTTCCACTAATACTCCCCATCAGGTCCAGTTCAACGACCAGGTTCAGTTTAACAACAGGCCAGCACAGATGCCAAGTAACGGTTACAGTCAGTACCACACAGTCCATAAGGACTCTGGCCTCTACAAGGACCTACTGCACAAACTCCACCTTGCCAAGGTTGGTGACTGCATGGGTGAGGCGGGTGACCGGCCTATCCGGCGCAACAACAGCTACACCTCCTACACAATGGCAATCATTGGCATGCACGGAGACTTCAAACATAAAGAAGGAGACTTCCGTGCCTGTGAGGAGGGAGAAAAAGGCCCAGGGTCAGGTAGCCAGGAGAGGAAACGAGTGCGAATGGACAGTTACACCAGCTATTGCAATGCTGTGGCAGAGCACACAACTCCCGAGGGTCTTGGAGAGGGAGACGTGGCACTAGAAATGGGGAAGGAAGATGCAGGTAGCAGCCAAAGCTCTCTGGACGATGATAGGCTTGACGCAGACAAACCAGAAGTCTCCACACTCTTCCAGTTCCTCCAAATTCTCACCGCCTGCTTTGGATCCTTTGCCCATGGAGGAAATGATGTTAGGTATGCAGACTCCATGAAGGTCATATCAAATTTTATTTAAATAGCCCAACGGCTCAAATGTGCCTCAAGGGGCTTCACAGCATGAATCAGATAAAACATTATCAGTAATAAGCCTGATAGATGGTGCTTTAGTTTTATTGGTGTATTGCTGGTTACATTTCTACTTATCACAGTTCATAATCTTCGGTCAGTGTCGCAGTGACCTTGTTCTTTCCTCTGCAGTAATGCCATTGGACCATTGATAGCTCTGTGGCTGGTTTACCAAACTGGGAGTGTGACTTCAAATGCCGTTACACCCACTTGGATTCTCCTATACGGTGGTGTGGGTATCTGTGCTGGACTTTGGGTGTGGGGTCGCAGAGTGATCCAGACTATGGGCAGGGACCTTACGCCAATCACCCCCTCAAGGTACAGACTCCATAGACAGTGCAGAAACTGTTCATGCTTAGTCATAAAACCACATCCTCCATAGACATTACCAGTCTTTGAATTTAGCAGGCATGCTCAGAGTCATGAGTGTTGTTTTTCCTCTCTCCTCAGTGGTTTCAGCATTGAACTAGCCTCAGCCCTAACTGTCGTGGTTGCCTCTAACATTGGCCTGCCTGTCTCAACAACCCACTGCAAGGTAAGCCATCCAAACACTGTGGTCTAGGAAAGAGACTGAGACATGGGGGAAGTGACTATTTAGTATGAGGGAGGTTTCAGTAAACAGTCTGGTAGACAGTCCAAATGTGGAGCAGTTTTCCCCTCAATAAAATTTTATATTTTAGGTATGCAGACAGATAATTTGAAGTTACAAATTAACAGAAGATGATTGGATTTATCTGACAACTATTGTGTTTCCAGGTGGGCTCTGTGGTTGCTGTAGGATGGCTGCGTTCAAGGAAGGCTGTTGACTGGCGTCTGTTCAGAAATATCTTCATGGCATGGTTTGTGACAGTGCCCATTTCTGGCCTGATCAGTGCTGCCATCATGGCCATCTTCATTTATGGCATTCTGTAAGCATGCGGCTGAACCCCAAGCAGGGGAGGAGAAAGAGTCTGCTCCAGTGCGCGCCAAGAGAGAAGTTGGAAGGCCAAAATATATCGCTTACCTCAAGCAAACACCTTTTAGATGAAAAAGGAAAAAATAGAACTGTTTGTACAAGACTTGTGATGTTGGCCTGTGGTTCCCGCCTATATCGTTTTCAACCTAAAATTTGCTCTTTGTTCCATTTGAGCCTCGTTACTTCCAGCGGGAATCTTGCATTTCTTTGTTCTGACTTGCTTTTTCATATCATCATTCTATAGTTAATCTAAAAGTATCAACTGATTTTCTTTTCTAATATTAATTCTTCCATTTTTTACTTTGAAATGATGTGTATACAACTTTTTTTTGTTTGTTTCATTTTATCACGCATTAGAAAGATATGAACAAGTAAAATGCAGTATTAGCCTTTTGAGGAGTAACTGTGGTCATGAAACATGCTGAAAGTAATGTAAATGCAAAAGCAGTATTTTTAGGTGAAAAATTTGGATATTGGTGTGTATGTGTGTTTTTCCCCAATTCCAAATATTTGTTAATGAATTCTTCAGGCTTCCTTGTATTTTTTCCCACTCTAGTATAGAACGAAGTTTACATTTCAGAGATTGTGAATGTGTTTTCTATTGTACTCAAATTGTTTAGTTACATTCACAGCACTGTAGTTTGACGCAATTATTTGGATAATTAACTTTGGTGGAAGCACCTACGGAATCATATCATATGCTGTATCATTAGCATAAAATGGCAGGAAATGACAACGCCTGAATTCTTAGTCAGTGGAGTCTGTTGTTCAGTCCCTTCATTATAATCTCCCGAGGTTTCACATTTATTATCAACAAAGGCATAAATGCCTGAAATATATTGGTTATTTGATTCTGAGAAATGTTACAACAGAATGTCAACTAATGCCAAAATGTGCTCTCAAAAAATACCTTGTTTCCTGTTAAAACTTGATTGCATCATTGATGGTTATATGATTTAGACCTGCATCAACCTTTTTCTAGTTCTCCTTGGATCAGCTGCTTCAGTGTTTTCTGTAGAATGGGTTGCTCTAGCTTTCATTGTTTCCACTCGGCATTAGAAGCTGATTTTAAGGTTGTAAGTGAAGGGGAACAGGAACCCAAAAACTGGAAGTTATCCTGCTGGGTGGTGTGGTGTTTAGATGGTCTTCATTTGAATGTGGGAGGAAATATGCATGAAAGTGGTGTGTGAGATCATTTGGCTGCAGTTCTAAATGCATTTGTGACCTATAGATGCTGTAGTTGCCTTAATTGTTTTATTTTCCCTTAGGTACCAAAGATTTTTTTTAAATGCACATCAACATACTTTAGCCCACATGAGGATTTAAAAAAAAAAAAAGGAAAAATAAAAATGGCAAAATACTGGTGTTGAACGTGTGGTGTTACTAAAATCAAAGAGTATTGAAAGTGTCTCTTAGTAATGAATCTCATACAAGGTTCAGCTCAGCTCTGATGTTTATGTTCTAGCACAAACAAAAAAGTCGACAGCTTATACAGATATGCGGGATTGTTCCCTTTTTTTATTGACAGTAAGCTTAGTGCAGTTCAGGCAGCGGGTGATGACTGAGCGCTGGGATTCACGTGCTGCTGTGCTTTCTCACTCCAGTACATCTGTGATGTGGGGACAGACAGAAGATTCCTTTACGCTAGCTTTACATTGCAAACACACTGCAATTCAGTAGTTTTCCAGGGCTCTCAAAGCCAGTGCGTGAATCACATCTACTAGGTTTTTCTAATGTGACTCACTCCCCCTGGGCTTGTGCCAATGAAAAATGACCTGCACTGCTAATTGTAACGACAACCTTTATCACCAACTGCATCAAAAAGATTCTGATCAATTTTAAAACGTCATCTTTTAGGACAGGGAACGTGCTTGGTCCGAAAATAACCACGAGCAGATGATACAGTATAAATCAAGCACAATAAGCACCTGGGAACAGAAGTCTCAAAGTGGCCTGGATTCTTGTCCTAGATTTACTCACATACAAGAAGGACTGTGTTCCAATAAATAATCTTAGCATCTTATTTTTGAGGTCAACCAGTGAACTGATTGTGTCGTCACTGTGGTGACTTAAATGTCCTGAGCAACATCTTTCTCATTGTTTTGTACAAACTAAACTGGGACAAAATGTCAGTTCTGTATTTTTTTTTTTTACAGTCTGTCCCGGTTGTAAATTTAAATTGCTCTTGAGGCATTTTATTGTTTACTTGATTTAGAAGCCAGCCTGTAAATGTTTTGACACTGTTTAAATCCAGCTGAGACTGGCTCTGGTTTTCGCTATCCGGTTCCTTGCATAACCTACAATTTAACCTTCCCTTCCCTTTCTCAAAACAGTTTACAACATCTTGTCTCAGCAGGTACTTTTGAGTTGACCTCAAAAGTATGCATTGCATTCTCTGATCGTTAGCTATCTGTATAATACAGCAAAGCAATAACTCAACATTATATGTGGATTTATTTGGTAAAAACTACAGATGTATGTGTGTAGCTTTTACAGGTTTTCACCTTGTTCCTTGGTTGAATCCTGACTGATATCATCTGCAGAGGAGAAATGAGGAAATAGGGAATCACAGCAGGTAGTTACAAAGTTGGTGTCATAAATGTCATAAATTTTTTTGTGGACGTTTTACTGCATCTTACCCAGATTGGTCACAATTGCTGTCACTACCTCGTGGTGCTCTGGGAAGGTGTTAAAATGCAGTTTGATGTCAAACAAAAGCTATTTATCTGTAATTCTTCAAAATATTTTTCAACCTAAAAACACACTAATAAAAACCTAAAATGTGATTTGAAGTTCATAAATATGCAGATAACCATTTCTGACTACTGTTTAATTCCAAGCTCATAATATAGTATTTTGTTAGTTGTACTGTTTTAGTAGAGGTTTACGCTTACCCTGTCTCTGTCTCCCTGTCAAAAATAATACATAAATTATTATTGACAGAAGTTTAAATCAAAGCTTTAATGTAGAACTTGGAAAAAGTTAATGGCACAGTCTCACCATCTGCTTCCTCTGAGGACTCAGACTCAGACTCTGTGGTTAACAGGGGAATGAAACCTGTCACAACGATGTGGTATTTCACAAGTTAGTCTACTCCATGATCCAGTTCTTGTCAGACTTTTTCCTTCATTGCCATCTACTGGCTGATGTGTGAACAGTAAAACCTCTCACCCTCATGAGCTTTGGTGTCAGAGTTGCCACCTCTCTCTGCTGGAGAAGGATTGCACAGTTATGCAATGTTCAACTCAACAAAAGAAACAAGTTGTCTGTTAAAGCCAGCAAGATGGTTTTTACACACCTGTCTTGTCATCCTCAGCTTCAGCATGCTCCTCCTCTGTCAGCAACATTTTACCAGGTGATTCTGAAGTTTACTACACAATCAGTATGTGTTTTTTTACCACATGATTAGATGTAACTTACCAGATCCATCCTGAACGGCCTCTGTAAGCGAAAGATTGGAAAGGCCGCATTAATGAACCTGGATCAGCCTTTAATATTTCAAAGGTCAAAGGTCATATGCTTTCTCTCACCAAGGGAGCGGGTCTCCTCATTCTGTTGCTCTGTAACTTGACAGAAAAGTGTGGGAAATGATAATATGTCATTATTTTACATACTGAACACATTTCATTAAAAGTATATTTGTTCATGCAGTCACCACAGTTTGGTTTAAGGTCATTACACTGGTCACACATACCATTCATCTGAGCAGCCTCGGTCTTTTGAGCAGCCTCGAACTCCATCTGATCTGCAAGACATGAAGACAGCGAAGAGTTGGATTGTTAGAGATATTAATGAACTGATACACACAGCTAAATATATGAACAGGATGTTAATAAAAATGTCTGTAGTTTTAACAAAGCAGTGTCAGTCAGTTTGGATTCAATCTCCCTGTGCTGATACAACACCAAATGCTGCCTCTCGTGCAGCCAGGTGAATTTCCAGACACATTCTTGAGCATAAAATACATAAAACACAATACATAAAATATACATTTTAAATTACTCCAATGGACTGTACCTATCTTCTGTAGTTCGGTTAGCCCATCTGCATGAAGAAAAAATAGGAGTTGAATCGGTTTTAAGGCATGCAAATATCATCACCTTAACATACAGTAATTACATCATTAATAACAATCCTCACCGTACTGAACGACTGGTTCCTCTTTCTCTGCAGATTCCAGAGATGCTGAGAGAGCTACAAGCATCACAAATACATTAGTTGGGCTGCAAATTAATGTATGTTTTAAAATGTCCCCAAGGGGATTAATAAAGTATACATTATTATTATTATTATTATTATTACTATTATTAAAGTTATTGAAGTATATTTTCTTACCAGTGTGAAATGCTGCCACGGCAAGGAAGACAAACACTGGCACTAAAAATCTCATCTTGGTCGCTGATTTGTTGGTCGTTGGAAGATTTTGGGTGTCACTCCAAACTGTGTGTTGTATTGTTGTCACTGCACAGCCTCTTATATTTTCAGTTGCATCACATGTCCTGCATGGACAGGCAGCTCTGGTACCATTGTCCCTCCCTACCTGAGAGGACAGCTGCGTGGCACATCACCACACAGACGTATCCTTATTCAGGCAGTCAATGCCACCCATTGTTGGCTCCACAGTCACATGCGCCTTTATTTGGGACGTTATTGTGTCTGTATGACTTAAAAAAAGGGAGTCCTTGCATCTTAGACGAAAACACTGTACACTTCCTTTTAGGACTAGTATCGGTGATGTCATTGTGCATCCTTGTCTTATGTAAGTTGTCCATTGGGATACTGCTAAATTATTCATGTTGATCAAAAATATCCTACATGATTGGAAATGCAAACTGTTGCAGTTTTTAAACATGTTCACTACAAGGCCTGGATTCAGAAATGTTTTATTTTTTAACAGATGATAGCGTGAAATTAAATTGCAACAGAGAACATCACAGAAGGAAATGAACACGAGAGCACAATCTGCGTTAACAATTGTATTATAAAGACAAGGCACACACTATATCAATACATCAGGTTTGATGTCATGAAAAGTGACCAAGCATGCAATTAGACTTTTATTTTGTAGTTTAATGCATAGTAACAACATACCAATTATGAGTAACAAGCAGACACGGGCTCATCACTGTAATGTCACTGTAAAGTCTTTTAAAACATGGTATTGTCTGAGAGGTTTCAGTATTGTATGAAATCAAATTAATTTTGAAATCAAAAGTCTCATTTTGCAGGAGAATCTATGTTAAGTCAAAACACTTCAGAGGAAACAGAAACCTTTCATTTTAATCAATTAAAGTGCACCGTCACTGATTTTCCAGCTGAATGTATATCTATATCTATATATATATATGTGTGTGTATGTATGTATGTATAGCTACAACCAGACCACACTCAAAAATCCTGAAAAATACATTTCTATATGTGCTCAAGGCACTGTTAACAAACTAGAGTGGTCATTCTCTATACTGTATCTTAGAGTGGCCTTGGTGAGGTCTATATTAAAGTGACATGACATTTGATAAATCACAGGAACAGTCTGTTTGCTCTAACAAAGTATAGACCTGTTGTCAGTTTGCTCTTTTGGGCCATTTCCACTTCATTAAAAATGACACTGGAAAACCCAAAGGGAAACTAACTGATTTCTAAAATTAAGAGTTTCAAAGGCCATGGCTTTAACAAGTCAGTGTTATTATACTTTCTCAAATTACATTACATAACATTATTAGTATATTTGAATAGTAAGAAAATATATTAATTTGTTAATGCTTTATAACTGATACCACTTCAATCCAGTTTACAAAGAAAATTACTCGTTGGCAAAACTCCTCTTGCTGACAGCTGCCTGTGCTCACTCACTAACAAATACAGTAGTCTGCAAGGTAGGTAGAGCTTGAGGGTCATCAAGGGTCTTCATATTAATAATCATAGTTTGTTTGTGTGGAAGCCACAAGACAATTTCTTAGCTGTGTGTAGTATTCATAAAAGCAGAAATGCACATAAAAAATAAATCTCAGAATTCACTTTGTCGACACGGCAGTGCAGCGTTGTTCACAGTTTAATACTGTAAAAATACATTACTGTAATCAGTAATTATAACATTGTACTCAACTGCTGAGATCTTGGAAAGCAGACACATCACTACAAAGAGGTGAGATAAGTCAAGAAATGTAAGGAATCAGACAACCAGATGGATTTAAACAAGCAAAAGGTAAAGTTGTTACTCTAAATGACAGGTCACATGACTTCTTCATTCAAGTTTATATTTTTCAGTTCAGTTCAATTCAGCTTTATTGAACTTTATTTGGATTTGGACTTGTACAATCACCATTTTATCTCCAAATAAAATACTTTAGGAAATGAGCTAAGCAAATATTATGTTGACCAGTGTAATCAAATGCCTTGTTTTGTCCAACCAGCAGCTGAAAACCCAACTTACTATAATGTGAGAAAAGACCATGTGGGAAACTGAAACCATCTAATATCTGGTATATTTCCTTAAAATTGTTGCATATTAATTTTCTTTAAATCCTTTATCAATTAATCAATGTAGCAATACTAATCTTAGGGTGTTTGCAGATCTCAGCTAATACGTTGCTGAGTA
Source organism: Ctenopoma kingsleyae (assembly GCA_032353495.1). Lineage (NCBI taxonomy): Eukaryota > Metazoa > Chordata > Actinopteri > Anabantiformes > Anabantidae > Ctenopoma > Ctenopoma kingsleyae. Next base: position 11,975,589 of record JAUBNQ010000014.1, on the reverse strand, counting down.
CAGTGTTATCAAACTAAGAGAAATGTTGATTCTTGATCTGAATGAAGCACCAGAGCAGAGCACAGAGCACCCCCAGATACTTGAAAGAGAGTTTGGATTTGCCCTGACAGAAGAGTTATTATAGCCCATGAGCATCTGCCAAGGTATATACTTAACTGGTGGTATTTTTTCGTTTGTGCTTCTCTATAGTTTTCACTTTTCAGAGTTCCCCTCTTAGTCGAGTGTGCAGATCTTCCTGGTCGATCTTACCGACCTGCCCGTTCCAGTGGTGGTGTGCCAGTAGGGCCAGGTTCCTGGCAGAGATGGCACTCATCTCCATAGCACTAGCTGCCCACTCCACAGCATTTAGGTAATACAGCCTGTTGTGCAGGATGAAGGGGGGGCTCTTATGATACGGCAGGCGGTACACAGGATGAGCTAGCCAGTGGGTCTCGGTCACTGAATCCCAAGAGACAAATGTATTCTGCAGCTGCTCCTGAGACAGCGACTGTGAAGAGATCACCCTCCAGACTTTGGTCTGGCTGGCGGGGGGTCGTTTGTAACCTTCAGGGATGTGCACAGGGTCAACAGAGGTCAG
>JAUBNQ010000014.1:11960521-11973983 GCA_032353495.1 Ctenopoma kingsleyae | reverse complement strand
GATAAAATATTGCAACTGCTTTTCCTTCTTACCTCATAAATTTGTCCATAATACTCTCCACCCACATCTGCATTCGAAGGAAGTTGAACCCGTATCGCCAAAGCATGCGAAAGAAATTAACTATAAACCAGTCACTCTCTTGAAACGTGATCTCATTTCCATCAAAGATTGCCATTTTAGAGGGGACATCTTTCCTTGGAGAGAGGCCTGAAAACAAACAACAGGAAACACGTTTAAATACAGGACTACACTTATTTGTGGTGAATCTGTTTAATTTAGGAAATGTTGACATCACCTAATTTTTCAATGAAGTGCTTCATGTGTAGGTTCAGAGGATGAATCACTGTGCCTCCCATCTCATACTCATGATCTCCGACCTTTACTGTTGCTAGTCGCCCACCAACAGCTTCAGGTTCAAACACATCGATCTTCACCCCGGTTCCAAACTCCTGCCTCAGGTAATATGCTGCTGCTGCACCTCCAATGCCTGCTCCAACCACAGCTTTAGAGGAGCAATGACAACAGGGTCAGTCAACTCTGCTACAGGATCAGCTGTAATTATGCTCTTGAGGTTATTGAATGAATTCACACTTTACACTGACTAAAGACCAAAGCTTTATTCGTCTCTGTTTCCTACCAGGAATGGAAGAGGTGATGACATCTATAATGAACCAGTCATAACTGATGCGACCAAAATTTGCCCAGCGGAAAATATAATCAATTTCATATTTAATATTCCCCTTTTCTTATTATATATGGATTTGATGTGACAACTGCAAGTATGTACTGTTCACTGCTTCACTCAAGTTCTACTATGACTGAACTCATTAATGAACCAGTTAATTTATTAACTGTTTAATTATTTTGTCTACAACATCACCTCAAGGTGACTCAAACTACCAAAAACTTGAGGTGATGTTTTCAGATTGCTCTGTTAGTCCAACACCACAAAGATATTCAAATGACAATAATATCAAAAAGAGAAATATCTGAGAAGCTTGAGCCAAACACGTTTTGCATTTTTGCTTAATAAATTATTTAAGACGATTAACTTACTACTAGAATTATTTGCAATTGATTATTTAACTTTAATCAATAAATTTTAATTAAAAAAAATCCCTATAAAAAGGCCTTACAGTGTTAGTGATGGCATGATCATCATAGATCTGATTTATACAAGTGTGACATCCTGGTTCTGAATCTCCTTTAAAACTAAAGTAAATTAATCAAATAGTTCCTGATCAAAAGTCCAAACCCCCTAAAATATTAATTTTACTATACATGTAAGACCAAGAAAATTACGAAAAAGGAATTAATAAATAAACTTGCCTACTGATGTCAATGAAACTGCTTACCTATCTTCTTGGGTGGAAATTGCAGCTCAGGAGCTGAAGCTAAACTTCTCCTCCCACTGTGCCAAAGCCCCAGAAACAGCAGGGCTCTCAGTGACAGGGTTTGCAGATTCATTGTGAGCTTTTAGAGCTCTGCACCACCGAGCATCTGCACCTGAGAAACAAGCATGAGCGATGATCAGTTCACCTACTGACTTCTAGTCTCTCCGTGTCGGTCAAAGGTCACACTCCGAGGATTTCAAACTCATGCAAAGAATCGAGAAGGAAATGATAACACATCCAACAACCAAGCTGATATCAACGCAACTTATCTGGATCTGTAAGATTTAAAGTGCAAAAAGGAAAAAGGTTTACAGGTGGTGCACAGTATGGACTCACTATTTCAAAAGTCACTACAAAAGGACTGCTGTTTACCCAGAAATTACTCACAAAACTTGTTTAACGGCGGAATCAGATCGGAGCACCCTGAGCGTCTCTAAATAATGAGACACACTTCCGGAAACGCTTCACAATAAAAGCCGTACAACGTTCAAATGAGTGCAAATCAGAGAAACAAACATGGGCTACAAAGGAAATTTGCAAATCTTTAATTTAAACGCTTAAATATCCTGCTCACATTTTTTCTGATGAAAATTTACAAATATGTTAAATTGCCTGTCAACTCCCACCTTCAGTGTACCCACATTAGATTTTAATTTGCCAGCAAAGATAATAAGCAGTAGTCTAAATCTGCACATTTAGCAGATTTAACTGTGTACTGATAACTGTTTTTCTTGTTTGTTTGTATTTAACAATATCATCATGTTACCTATTAATAGCCTTTAGTAAATGGCCTATATTCCACTCTGAGATGAATGTTTTTTGCATATGGAACATTTCATTTTACACAGATGTTGTTGATAATAGTGTTGTGTAGTGAAGTGAAGTGAATATCTAAGTGAAGTAACAATAATCAAAACACATTTATTGAGCTTTTGTGCAGTTCTGTGTTTGCCTATGGGGTCTCAAGAGATTTTCCAGTCCTCAGTCCACTGCAATGCAGTCAAATATACATTGTAAATTGTAATTTAATCTTATCTAAAATTTCAATGGTGAAAGTAAGATTTAAATTAGATTCTGAAAATGTAAAACAAAAATTCAGGATACTTTTCAAATGACATTTTTATTTTGAAAGGTCAGTTGACCTGAGCGGGTGAAGCGTTGAGGTGCTGATAGGATGTTGTCACGAACAGATCAAAACAGATAAATATTGAATTGAATATTAAGAATTTTATTTTCAACAATGACAAAAACAGTAAGTCTGTGATCGTTTACTGAATGATTCAAAGAGAGGACACTTCCGCCAGAACAAAACGGAAAAGGATTTTTTTTAAACGGATTGCGGAAGAAAATCGGAAGTGACGTAGTCGCCTCACGCTGAACCATGCTTGAATGGAGGTGACCTTAGTTATTATTAATTTGTAAAGTAAAGAAACTTTGCTGTGGACACAGCAGCTACGTTGTGGCAGATCGGTCTGGTTTAAACTTGTCTGACGTGTTTGTGAAGACTTGCGGAGTGAGCAGGACGACCAGAGATGGCAGAGGCACACCAGGCACGCGTGCAGGCTGCGGTGGAAGAAATGGTCCAAAGTCTGGAGAAAAACCACATCCGTAAAATGCAGGTAGGCGTCTTAACTGTGGAAACTGACCTGTGCATGCGGCACACTTCGTCTCCTCCAGTCTGCTCTGTGCATCACATCTTATACGTGTGTCTGTTGTGTGCTGCAGGGTCGTATGTTCAGGTGCAGCGCAGACTGCTGTGATCGCTCCACAGACTCCATGTCTCAGGTGCATCAGTGTATCGAGAGGTGTCACACTCCTCTGGCCAAAGCTCAGGGGCTGGTCACTTCAGAGCTGGAGAAGTTTCAGGTGAGAGACTTTTTATCTTAAGAGGAGAACGTTTTCTGTGGATTAGACTTGGTCAGTTAACATGTACCTGTTTGAATCCTTCAGTGACAATGTTAGAAGTCATTAATGACATTAATAATATTTCTATTATCAGCCCTGCCACAGATCAAGGCCAGGGAAACCCAAAATGGTGCAAATATGGACAACAATATACGTCCCTGTGTCTATGTGCCCACGTTATATAGTAATACGTGTCATTGAGACATATTTAACATTAAATAATGAACAAAACAGAACAGGAACCAATGTTGTGTAATAGTTCAGGCTTGATTAAAAGCCCATTGTCATCTTAATAACTAATTTAGTGATGAAACAGTAATAATTTCACCAAAATCAGTAAACAAAACTACAATGTATATGCATTTGCTTCAGAAAGTCTTGACACGCCAAGAGAGAAGAATAATAGTTTTTTTAAGTTTGTGTTATTTTTTTACTGTAGTTTTAGAATAAATTTGTTTATTTGTTCCACTGTTTTCCACATTAACACAGAAACTAGTGCCAACCACAATACAAAGTGAAAAGGGGAAAAAAGAAACAGTTCTGAGAGACATTATAAATACACACCTCCCATGTGGGCACGATCTTTTCTAATTGCTTATGTATTTATAACAAAAAAAATGACGTTTTCTTTTTAGCCTACTCTACGCATAAATTCTCAGTCATTCACTTGCATATATCCAAATGTGCCCTCCGCAACTTCTGTCTGTTTTGTAAATCTAAACCCCCTCTTTGCTCCCCCCAGGACCGCCTGACCAGATGCACAATGCACTGCAACGATAAGGGGAAGGATCTTTTTGACTCTGGTGCTAAAGAGCCAGCTGTTCGCTCGCTGATGGACCGCTGCGTGGGCAGTTGTGTGGACGACCATGTTAACCTGATCCCCAGCATGACCCGAAGGCTCAAAGACAATTTGGACTCTATACAGCAGTGAGGAGCAGTGATGGACGGCTGTTGATCGTTGCACACACACACAGACAGACATGCAGAGTTAGTCGAGTCAGCCAGTTTTACCAGTGGCAACTGAAGAATACAGGACGGGAACGTCATGAAAAAACAGGGAGAGTGAAGGGTAAAATCATGTGAGTTAGGATTTTGACAAGTTTTAGAGGCTGTGATTGTGAATTTTGGTGATGTGAAAACTGCTCACTGTGGCATTTGTTATTGTACCCTGTGTAACTGTTTAAACAGTAAACCTCCCTGGACAGTGGGAGACAGAAAGTTTGTGTCTTCTTTGGTCTTGGTTCATCTGCGAAAGTACTCAATGCAGTGTTGCATCTGGTGTCATGTAGGTAAACTCACACAGTACAGATCTGAGTGTCACATGTGCTTTTATTGATGTTTTGAATGTTCTTTACTGAAGTTCTTCAGCTTTATGAGCCCTCTCGTCCCTCTTTTTTTTAATTTTATTGTGACTTGTTCTGCCTCTTATGTTGAGGTGGGTTTATGTATCAGGTGAAAACTGTGTAAGAATAAAAACAAGAAGCAATGAACATTGATTTAATCTCATTTAACTGATACTGTCAAATCTCGGTTCAGAAAATGAAAGTGTTTTCAGTGCACAGCCGGTGAAAGTATTTCAATGATGCAGCCAATCTTTTGATTTGAAATTTAATTTATGTGTGCCACAATGACAGATCACCCTTTACGAGAATGAGAGAGCTCACGGAGTCAATAAAAAACATTAGTAACACAAAATATTACAAGAAGCCTGATAAGAGTCGGTAGATGATACACAGCTGGTATAATCAGATCTTTCAGTGATGGAACCACAGCTTCTTTTTGCAATAACAAAAAACAGTTAAGGCAACTATCAACACAAATAACTGAGATGTGACACAACTCTGATAAACTGTAATAAATACTGAATTCTTCTTTTAGACACTTTACATCATATGAAGGAATAATAAGCGACAGACTTAGAATTTAACATCCCTCTAACCTCTAACGACTAACAGGAGAAATGTTGCTGAATAATATTCAAACTTTACTGCACAGACTAGAACAGATTGTGCAGGTGGAGCCAACTAAAGGGCTGCGCCACCTACACACTGATCTTTGAGCAATTCTGAGGATGGGGCTGCAAAAATAATCTGCATAACATCTTTTGGACTTTCTTAATCCTTAACTGCAGAGAAGATATTGTGTAGGAGTAGTCGCTGGTTTTTCAGTGAAGTATTGTGTACAACACCAACCAACCCTGGGGCTCAGACGACTGTCCTACCAACTGTGCCATGATTATCAGGAGAAGTATTAAGCTGAGCACCAAGACACAGCAATTTCAAAAGACAGTTTATCAGATGTGAGGTAGGGCAGTACCTACAAAAGCATAAAAACAGCATTAACCATGCAGTTACAGTAAAGAGCTACTATGGAAAAACATATGTTAAAGATTGTGTGATAGCACCACAGCCCATGTGAATGGGCAGTTTTATTGGCAGTCGAGAATGGTATACATGTTTTGCAAAAATAAATCAATACAAATGATGTAACAAAAAAAACAACAAATAAATAAATGCCAAATAAAAACATGTTTAACATTGAAGTTGATGATACAGCTGCAGCTATACAGGCAAATTATACTGACTGGAACAAGCAGTCTGTGTCCAATTTACAAGTCTGAAAATTCTCTGATTTACTGGTTTTCAAAACATGAAGCAAATTTCCTAATTTGCTAAACAAAGATCGACCTAATTAATAGTAAAAACATGTACAACATAAAGTGGTGAGAGCAGTCTAGAAGCGCTGCAGACACAGAAGAGCTTAACAGCAGTAATTGATATTTGACAGTGTAGCTGGTAAATACTGCTGAAAGTCAGAGATGAACATTTCTGAGCTTCCACGGTAAAGACCATCAGAGCTGATGTCAGTGACAGATCTTCTAACTGTAAACATTCTGTCTCATCAAGACAAATTACTGGTGAAGTCGGGTGTTTTGACCTCATGTTGCTGGTTCACGTAGAAATATCAACATGGATACCTGATATTTGCTAGTTTACTTGTATCATTTGACTGTATAAATTTAATACAAAGGATCCTCGTGGAGTGGTGATACCGTCTGTATTCTGCCATAACAATAAAATAAATGTTGATTAATATAGATTCTTTATGATACTGTGGGTGCACACACACACTTTGTTTGCCTGACAAACAGAGCTGTCGGGTTAAATTAGTACAAATGACAGACACTCTTGTCTGTGCTGATTAGAATGGAAAAAATGTCCACCCAGCTCAAAGCAGCCATCAGATATACACCTCTGACCACTCCCTGCAGTCCATGGATATGAATGGTCATGGCCAGAAGAGCAACAGCCCTGAAACTTGTCATACAGTCAGTGTAACAACTGCTTTCTTTCTTACATGTTTCATCACATGCTCTGCTGCGTTGTCATTTATCTTAAATGACATGAAAATTCACCTTCAGAGAAATCCAAAGGATGATACTAACCCTTGATGGGTCTGTATTACCGTCAATGTCACAGAAGTGAGTGTGTGTGAGGATTAATGTGTGTGATGAGGCTTTTCTCCACCCTCTGGTGCCAATCTCTCATGATGTTCCCATATTCCAGGATGATAATATTCACATACACACAGACAAACCAAATATCACGTTGGTATCAATGCAGGAAAAGTGAAAACCTTATATGGTCCTCACAATCAGCAGTTCTAAATTTTATGTAGCCATTATGTAAAGTTCTGAAGGGCAGAGTTAAAATATACATTTCTGGACCGCAGGTTTTTCATCTTGATGAATAGTCCAACATCTTAGTGCAAACAGTTCCTGACAGAGTTCGAAGGAGTAGTGAATCTGCGCTGAAGCAAAAGAGCGGCCTGATCCTTCCTGGCCATGTGATGTGCCTCTGTCATACTGTGAACCACATGTACAGCTAACTCAGAATGTGCCAAAATACTGAATACACAGATACAAAACACTTTCCCTAAACACCTCGCTGAGTTACAGAGCACTCAGATGATATCTCCAATGTTAAAGTGTTAAATTGGTGGTGGATTGTACATACAACTTGTGTGTCTTGATGTTGATGACCAGATAAATGGTAGCAGCTGAACAGGCATCAAGACTCGCTGTGTGCAGGGCTTTCTTGTTCTGAGGAATCTGGCCGGTTGTCTGACTGGGGCGACGTGTACATGAAGTTACAGCACACATAGAGGGGGAATGATAACAGCCGACTGTCTAGGTTCATCACCACATACTCCTGAGTGATTGAAGGGAAAAGACAAATATTAAACAAGTCTACAACAGTATTTCATATAGTGTATACCAGCAGTAACAATGAGACATATACAGGTTGACAGCACTCACTGACCTGGTCTTTCTCAAGCGTGAGGAGCTGGTAACCTGTTGACCGACTGCAGACCAGTTTTCCACGGTTATCGAAGGAGGCGAGACGCAACCTGAACAAAAGAAAGTGGATAATTAGGCTTGTTTCTTTTTTTACCAAGAGCTCTATGTGAAGACAAATACTGCTCTCATAAATATCAAGCTACCACCAGCAGCTGGATAAATTAGCTTAGCATGAAGACAGAAAAAGCTAGTCTGTCTCTTTCCTAAGCTAAATAAAGAATTTAAACATATGTCTCAAAATGTCAAACTAAATACACATCAAACACATATGTGGGCTCAATATAATCTTCAACAACCAAATAAGCTCAGTGGCACAAAAGAGCTGTGGTCTAAAACAGATATCACTGTTGGAATGTCCATAAATAAGATTAGAGCACTATAGCACATAGTATAGTGAGTAGTGAATCTGTCATTATTTAAGTATCAGATAAGTGCAGTAACTACTTAATGAATGAAATCTGTAAAGAAAAACAATTCACAAGGCTCTTGGTTTAAGGTGACCGCACTACAGACCTGTATGCCAAATGCCTCCGAGGTTGCAGACTCACAGCGCCCCCACATGGCTGACTCAGAGTATTCCTTTTGAAGACTATAAAGCGATTTGTGTAAGTCACTAACAGGTCAAAACCAAAGTTAAAGCCCGTCCACCGCCAGCAGTACTATGAAAAGGGAGAAGAACACAGTTACTATCTGTGGGAAATTTACAAAATATATTGATTAAGTGGTAGTAAATTTTACTATCTGACTCACATCTCCATCTTTAGCCAGTTTCCTGCCACACCTCATACTGCTCAGCTCAAACTCCTCTTTGTTAGCTTCCTGGGGACTAATAACAGACAGGCACAACTGTCATTACAACTTTAAAATCACATTCACTGTAGTCCATTAACTTGTGTTAAGGCTCTTACCCATTATCATTGTCAAATTCTGTCCGGAGCATAGCGAACCACTGGTTTTTATACACTGATGTTAACCAATCTAGAACAGAAAGTATGAACAGAGAATATTAACATGCACCAACACAAGGGGAGAGTTTGTTCCTACAGACGTAAAAGTTAGGAACCATCATATAACAATGAAATAGTTTAATGCTTTTAGCTTTAAGTCCTAAGAACTAATTCTTTATACTAGTCACAGTGAAATAAAACAACTGAAGTAACTGAATTTAGCACAAAAATTGAGACTTTTCTTAGAATAATGAGCCAATTAATGTGAAAGGCCAGGAAAAAAACATTTAAAATAAATTATTCACTGTATTCCAAACCACTTTACTGCTCTGATTTCATATAATGGAATTAAACCTTTTTTCCCATAACACAGAAAAAGCACATGATGAAATTCTGTCAGACGAAACTGCGTATTACCAGGGGGTAAAATATTATCTCTCTCCAGGATGCGTGCAGATGCAAGATCATTGATGATATACTGAAGACGGACGTATTTGAACACTGAACGAAAAGGTGCACCCTCCTCTGTGTTCAAGAAGGGCTCCTTTTCACACAGGTCTATAGATCAAAATCGAATAGAATCACAGTCAAACATCTGTGTGGCCACAAAGCAAACAAGACATTTTGGCATTAACGTACTATTTCACAAAATGCAGTCTTCCTGTACCTGTCCTTCGTTTGCAAAGCCAGGCGTCAGCGTCAGCCAGAAGCTGCTTCATGGGACCATCCCAAGATGGGTTGATCTGCAAAAACATCCACTACACAGAGAAGAAAATTTGAAATAGATCTGATTCTACAGTGAGCATATTTGGTAGTTATGAAGTATACAACTCTTCCTTGTACCTTTTTCAGAGCAGTGTATACATCCATCTCCACCTGCATTACAAACAGGTCTGAGGACTGGATGAGCTGCTCCATCACTTCAGCCCTGAAAATGCAGTGCAGAGACAAATGAGTGTAATCACAGACTTTAGACTATTATTACTAACACACGGTAGCTATCGAACTGATAAACATTTGCCATCTTAATAATCAGAGAAGTTACAGTAACTCAATAAAAGAGTACATTAGAGGGTGACGCAGAAACATACCCGAGTTCTTTCATCAAGTCGACGTTTTGATGGGTCATTAGGTTGTTTAAAAGCCACTCAAGACACCTGTAGAAGGAGATTCACAAACACCAATACAACATAATGTAAGCACACAGGTTCTACTGTGACTTTAAAAAACTAAAATGAATTAAAATCTGACTTTTTCATGACTGAATCCAAGCCATAGATAGTGGCGCATGTATAGTAGCCACAAACAGTCTTCGCACTGATGTTTTCCTTCATGGTCTCACCACACTGCTGGATCAAACCATCCTATGAACAAGAAGAAACCATGAGGACTGATTACATTTTGTATCATTAGGCTGTGTTTATACATATTTGAGTCAATAGTTCATTTCTTTAAATGTACTGACCAGTTGTAGCATACAGGCCGCTGCAAGTATACTGACGACTCTACTGGGCTTGATCAGAACATCGTCCCGATACAAGGATCCAAATACAACCTGTAGAGCTACACACACACATAAAACAGTAAACGGCTCGTAGTAAAACAAAGAAGTGACAAAACTTCCCCAAGTCATGTGTTATTTCTCACCTTCAGTGTCAATGTTCTGATCTGGGATCTCCAAGTTGATTTCCATCATGTTTGACTCCTTCCAAGAACCGCTGAACATGCTGGAGAAATACCCTGACTGCAAAATGCATGAAAGTGAAGAGAAACGAAAAGAAAGAAAGAGTATTAAATGATAAGTATAACACACATGTAACAGCATGTCACTGACACGCAGGTCAGGTGTTGTCTTGTCTTTATCTTTCACCTGGCACAGGTACACTTTGTGCAGGTTCCACTCCTGTCCCAGGGCACAGATGCGAATGTCACTGTTTTCTCCATTGAGGAACAAGGTTTGATAAATATATCTTGATGTGCTTTTCAATTTCTTCCTGCTCAAGTTTGGAAAACACAAAACAAACAAAGGTGAGAGAGATAAAAGCAAGGTTAAATTAAAATATTAAACAACATTTTAGAGTGCCTTGATTATTGGTCCTTTTATTAAACTTGCCTGCGAGGTGTATCTAGTATGGCTTCGTCCTCCTCTTGTTCACTGTCACAGTCACACTGAGCATTACGTTTCCTCTTCTTACACTCACAGCTGTGTTTGTGGCTGGCGCTTGCTCCCTCTGCAACCTCATCTGATCCCTGTGTGGGAGACTGGAACCTGCTGCCCAGACTTCCCATTGCTGTGTTTTACAGAGACCTAAAACAAACAACACTGTCAGAAATATAAATATAATAAACTTTAAACTGTTTGAGAGACTGACATTATTATGATAGAGCTATGTTGGAGTTTTTTTGTTGGGCCTACGACTAACACTGGATTTAATTCTCAATTAACAGTTGATGTGTAAGATTACAATTTAGAAATGCAACTTTATGAATATGGCAGTCATATGAAATTATTTTTCATAATGTCTCCTATACATTATAAAAATTGTATTGTGGTAGTTTGAAAGACCTGCTAATCATATCCAAAACATAAAACAACAAACATAAGCAAAAAACAAAAACATAAGCACTACACATACACTATATATACATTCATGGTCCACTTTATTAGATACATCCGTGAAACTGAACATAATCCAATACAGCAGTTCTGCCATTTATTCTACTTTCACAAGGTTAGAATTTTTCTGTTTTTGTTAAAACTGATGATAATTCTACTTTTAGTTTTTGGCCTCTTCATTTCTGTACACAGGGTGGCCAGGACATCAGATACACCTTCTAATATAATACTCTCCAGTACGACTCCATCACCCACTATGACCAGTAACAAACATACAACTGAATTTTCGCCTTTCTCACAGTTTTAACAAAAACTGAGAACAAAACGTTGTCAAAGTAAAATTCATGTCAGAGATGCTGTATTGGATTACATTACATTGTACAGGTGTACCTAACAAAGTGGCCAGTGACTGTACGTATATGTATTAGGTAAAAACCATTGTGATATTTGATTTAGTTGATATTCGCTTGTCAAATGTATGAAATAAACAATGACAATGTCAAACTTGATTTTTTTTAAGTTACATGTCCAAGGAAAACGCTGATGACACCAGGTCAAATATGTTTGGTAATAGGAGGCTGTTATCATCTGCCTATTAATCTGAAGAGAGATCAAATGTGGTCCCAGAGGACTCGAGATTTGTACTTGATTTGTATCCCTGAATCAGAGGGTACATTCAAACAAAACCCGAACTAAGTCTTATTAGCTAGCGATAGGTTTGAACATAACAACAGTCTGTTGCATGGCTCCCTCCTTCAGTAAACCAGGTGAACAGCATGCTTAACAAAAACGACGACTAATCTAACCCTACCTGATGATTGACTCCGGGCAGGCCGAGGGAGGGGTGTGTCGTTAAGGCTAGTTTGCTCGGTAAACACCGGCTGGTTATCTCCGGTCGGACAGACGTTGACGAGCCAGTTGGAGAGGAGCTAATTACAAAGGTAGCTTAGCTGCCGCATTCACAAACACACAAACACGTCTGGAAAATCAGCACCAATATTTTCACAAGCTGATCAGCCACATCGCAAAACTGTCCTCGGTTCCAGATACATTTTTGTAATTTAGAGCAAATGTAATGGCAGAGTATGGAGGTGATGTGGAACTACCCTGAACATCTATGACTGCTTTTTGTTTTTCTTCTTCTTCGCTTCTTCTTCTGCTTCTTCTTCATGTCCTTTATTGGCGGTTGGCAAACAACGAATCGATGCATTACCGCCACCACCTGGTCAGAAGATGGATCAGGCCACTAACACATATAGTATTTTTAAAAATAATTTGCTCCCAGTCAAATCAGTTGACCTAAGGAACTGAAACAAAAATTGGTAACTTACATTTACAGAAATACAAAACTGCTCTTAACTTGTATTTTACTTTTATCTTTACAAGGTTTTAAATCAGGAGCCTTCTTTCTGTTTCATATTTCTGATGGTGTAACTTGTTCCACTTTCTCTTCTTGTTTACAAAAGTCATATTTGCCTATATTGTGTTTCCCTGTTCTGAATTGTGTAATATTCAGTCCAGTATGTCCAAATCTGAGTCTCAGTATTGTTCTTGTGTCTCTCCTATCCTGTCCTTCCTGTACATCTCATCTCTCCTACTTTCCTTTGTGTCCTGTAAAACCACTGTCCTTTCCTTTCTTCCTCCAATTGCTTCTGCCACCTTTCCTTCAGCCTCTGCTTAATAATGCTCTTGATTTCTACCTACTAAAAAGAACTACACTTATTTTTTGTAAGTTCATCTGCTTTCTCCTCATGTGTCCCCTTCCACTAAAAGCTGGAGCCCTGTAGACAAAGTTCACGTCATCGTCTTCATCTACAGCCTGAGCTGCCACCCTGAACCAGTCACAAACCAGTTTACGCCAACCACCCAGTCCACTTCCAGAAAACCTCTTCTCTCTGCAGTCAGGAGTGTTATTTCTACGTCACATGAGGCTCTTCACTCACTGGCGCCACCTACAGTGTGACAGGTAGATTACACACGTCTGAAAACAGTCGACCCTGGTTTTGTCTGCTTTTGTTTAATTTAATAGTTTATACGCACTATACCCATCACAAAGATTTACCATAAGCCTTTGAAATAATTATTAATCACCCCTTCAAATGAAAAACATGAAATCTGACAGCAATCGTGCACATTACACCCTAATAAGTTGAATCCTACTGACCAGTTTGTCTGGATCTTCCAGAGTCTAAAGGGCACTCCGAAATCAATAGTATTTATACTAGTATTAACTCTGAAG
>JAUBNQ010000014.1:11913045-11943831 GCA_032353495.1 Ctenopoma kingsleyae | reverse complement strand
CACACACAAACAGATATATCTATATATGTATATATATAAGCAAACCCTTTAAGAGATGGTCTGTCTGACTTAAAGCAAGTCAGCATCACAAACAATCTCAACAGTGACTTATGTGTTGTTTTGAAAACACTTTCCCCACTCTCACCGTACTGATGATAGCTTGTGCCATATCCGGGTCTCGATCTCGGTCTTGGTCTGTCGTAAACGTCATAATAGTTGTAATATGGATTGTCACTATCAATGGACTTGTAGGGGTCGTAGGGATCGTCGCCGACCATCATGTCGCCTCTCCCGGGTAGAGGCGGGCTGACAGTGACCTTCTCCTGAGTCTCGTTGACCCTGTTGCTCCTCTGCGTCCCCGTGCGCTCACCGGGCCGGTCATTGTTTTGCTGACGCTGCGCGTGTCCTCTCACGAGCCGTTGGAGCGGAGGCGGGAGGCCGCGGGGGTTCGGCGGGCTGGACGCCGACCGGGGAGGGTCCTGTTGCTGCTGTGCCGCCGGCTGGCTCTGGGTGTCCGGATGTCTCGCGTCCCCATCACGGATGATGGTGAGAGGACGCGCCTGCACTTGCTCCTGGGGTGCGCCTCTCCGCCTCGGTGGTTGATATTCCGAGCCATGACTTAAAATGCTAAAAATCTTGCCGTTGTGTGACCACTGTAGCGTCTGCCGGAGAGCCGCTCTTTGGTTACGATCTTGTTGAGTCCCCGGATTCCTCTGAGACTGGGCAGCTTGCAGGATGAAAACAAATAAATAGATGCATGCATATGCGTAAAATGGTGTGCCAAATATGCTCAATCCCATTATTAATTCAGTTAAATGAGGTTTAGTGTGACAAAGAAATATTTCAGATGAGCTAGAGTTACCACTTGTTTCTCACTTAGAAATCCTTCATCTCTACTTGAAGGACATCCAGCGAGCATAAAAGAAACGCTAAGTTTCAGTGTATCCGTGTAAACTCATATCGCTCTGATCCTGCAGCCTGCAGATGCGCCCAGCGAGATGGTGATGAGGAGGAGGAGTTCAGCTTTTAGAGTTTCTGTATTCGTTATACAAGTTTGCTGCTGCTGCTGCTGCTGCTGCTCATATAACAACTGGATACGTGATGTCTGATCATGACCAGCCAGCTGTGTCTGAGAGGTGGTTAATGTGTGTTACTAACAAGCCGAACAGCTTATTTTCTTCATCACATACAAAACACGCTTTGACTCAACAGTTTTATGAAATGCAATCACATACACTTAGAGATAGTTTTGACAGTGCATGAATAATGACACCCACTTCTAAGAAACTTCAGTATATTGTCTTCATTTTTTTTTTCTTTCTGTGCCAAATCAGTGATAGCCTTTTCTCTGACTGTTGGATGAACTCCTAACCAAATTGCAACACACTCTGCCAGAAGTCTCTACACACATCCATTTTCTCATAGAAGGATCTCAGAAATTTAAACATGACTCTTTGATGGCCCTGCAACAGATTCAGTTTTTTTCCTGGGAAACCATCTCCCGCAACCCCTCTCCACCCCAGCCGCACCTCAGTCCTGTCTGAGCTCTGTTGAAAACGTGAAAGACTCATCACATGCATCTCGCAGTAGTCTTCTATAAGGTCATAATTACTCTGAAGAATAAACAAAATGAGGCTGTGGTGATATGTGATATCTATATTCTGTGTCTGGTGGCAGACTGCTCACCCCACAGTCCTCTCCTCCATTAATCTAAATCATTTGCTACAGCCCAGTCAAATCACTGCCCTACACTGGCGG
Organism: Ctenopoma kingsleyae; assembly: GCA_032353495.1. Classification (NCBI taxonomy): domain Eukaryota; kingdom Metazoa; phylum Chordata; class Actinopteri; order Anabantiformes; family Anabantidae; genus Ctenopoma; species Ctenopoma kingsleyae. Next base: position 11,942,073 of record JAUBNQ010000014.1, on the reverse strand, counting down.
TATAATGCATAGCTTGGGAAACTATATTCAAGGGTTTCATTTTCCTCCAACTTGCAAACTATAAACTTCTTTCTAGCATCTGCACAATCGACCACATGATGGCTGTTGTTAAACCACATGAAACAGTCGCACGGATTTTACAGTTTTTCGAAGTTTTATGAGAGCTACTGACAGAAACCAAGGTAGCAGAAACTTTTCCTACAATCAAAAGGTCCCAAATTCATATGACAGAAGCATGATAATAAATGCAGCACCAAGTAGCATACAAATCTGAATCACATTTACAGTAAGTTGTAGTGTCTAGAATCTCAACACTAGGAGGCAGATGACTGCAAAGGAGTGCTGAATGGCTTTTTCTTATCAGTACCTGAGGGAGTTGTTCAGGAAATGGGGGATTATTATTACTAAATTTATTTTTCAAAATCCGTACACCTTTTCCTGGTTACATCCATAACTGGCCATCTGTTTTGGGATGCTACACCATCCTGCCCACTCTCTTGAGCTGCCACCACTTTGCTCACTTATAGAGACAGTTGAGTGTTCGTACAGAAGTCGATACGTCTCAGAACAGGGTTTTTTCGGTTGTGAAGGAAAATAAACTCTGTTTACGTTTCCCAAAACCATAAAACAACAGTGGATACAGAGGCAGGACAGCAACAGACTTTTAGAGATGTTTTCATCTGCTCCTGTATGCAGCAGCCACGTTATTACTGAAAGATAGTACTTTTCAAACTGTACCTGTGTGAGTGGAGGAACTGTGAGTTAAAATATGTACCTGAAATATTGTTTTGTATCAGTGATTTTATTACATGTGTCATTGACAGTTAGCCTGTGTGTTATAAACTCTAAAAAAGTGATACAGTAGACCTACAGCAGTAGACCTTAATATCTGACATGTTATTTTTGGACAGTAGACTTTCAAAAAAAAATGTGTGTATTTTTTAGCTTGTGTTTTCATGTGAACTAGACATTTTTCTCTATAGCCAGAGAAGAGAGCCTAACCCAGGGTTTCCTCGGCTCACCAGATGTTTTCTGTATCCTGGCCTATCGGAACAGAGTGGGATGGTGGGAGGGCTCAAACAAGTCTTTTCAGTCCCAAGACCAGAGGAACTGTTGCATAAAGAGGGATCATGTATGTCATGTATTTGCAGTTTTGAAAACTTGAAAATGATATAACCTTATATCAATATAAATTCCATAAAATAAGCATATTGTGTGGGAACTTTGAGTTTCTTAATAAACAGAAATGTTTTCTCTATGTGGGCCATGGAGTCAGTGCGTTTAATACACAAACACGTTGAATATATGTTAAATAAAAAAACACTGCTCCATAGTGCTACTAGTGGTCAAAAACACCACATGGCACCTTTAACATCTTTGATTTAGATCTGAATATTAAATGTTAAAATGAAGTACTCAACATGAAACCAAGCTTTTAAGAGCTCTAAAAGCACAATGCGACAGTGATTTATACATTAATAGTAATATTACTGACTATGGTTAAAATCTATTCTGCTCAAGCTGTAGTGGAGAAAGGCATCAAGACAAAAGAAGATTAAAATATAATCTCACAATGGGTTCTATTCAATTGTAGCTAATTAAATCCTGCTGTAAATCACACTGGAGCTAGTTGTATTGTTCTCATATAATGGAGGGCACATATCATCTCACAGTCGCATGAGGTTGCAGTTCAACTTGTGTAAGCTGTGGGAGTGAATCAGTGGCAAGTGGAGTTACATGAATTGTTGATAATGTGTGTGAAGGTTATAAATTTGAGACAGACATTGGATGAAGATTGTAATGGCTCATTAAATCAGATCCAGTTCTATACAAAATATGTTAAAAAATGAAACGTTTTAAGCCGGCATAAAAACTCTTCTCAAGCTGAGTCACAGCAACATCCGAAATGAATCTGCCTGCTTCTTTTTAAATGTTTCCTGTTCTGCCTTCAGAGATGCCTTCTAGCAGTTTTATTTTCATTCAAATTAGTAGGGTTTGCTTCCAATAAAAATAAAGCAAAGAGCTATGGACCTACTTTTTTGGCCAATGTGTGATTGTATTTGTTGGTTAGACGATGACTAATTACACTTATGTGATTCTGCATTCCAACAGTTCCTCCAGAGAGTGAAAACTATGTGCACATGTTCCTGGGTTGACTTCTTTCTCTTCCCTGGAACACCAGACAGACAGTTAGAACCAGCTGTACTGGTCACTGATGTTTTTTGCTCATAAGTCACTGAACTTTTTTCCATGCAGAGTCCTTTTCTCCAGCGAGGGCAGCACAGCTCGGAGACACATCTGCAAAGAATTAGACAAGTTCTTTTATCCACATTGCTGGAATACACCTTCATTCCTGATTTTCTGGGCACTCGTTTGAGCTGAAAGAATTTGAATAAATCCACATCTGAGTTTCAGAATAAGGAGGGAAAACAGTGACAAGGCCTGACACGTCACTGAGGCAGGAAAGAAAAAAAAGATCTCTGTCATTTCATCATGCTAAAGTTACCATAAAACCAACACCAAAGTTTCAGTGGCATCACTGTGTCACCATCACTTTGCTTGGACGTGAAGCCTGTATTTAAGCACTTTCAGAAGTCTAGATGTAAGGCAGATGTATATCTTTTATTTTATGTACTTTTATAATCATTAAAGCATAACTGATATCATAAAAAATCCCCTTCACTACAATGTTGGTGGCTTAATTTTCTTTAATGAGCCTTAAAAATCCTGCTTCATAAGTGTTAGCTTGAAGATGAGCATTATTTTCTCTAGTTCACATTTTTGTTCCCATTTGTATTTAATTATTCATTTTCATGTCATTGTTATGATCTCACCACAGTGAAGCAGGACCACACGCTTTTCTCAAAACATCCACGGTAAGGCCTACTGCTTCTGATCTATTCCTAGTACTCATATATCACATCCCTCTAAACCCCACACATTCAGTCCCATAACATCTCTGCTTCTGTTAATCTCCTCTGGAGCATTTTATTTTCAGATTTACACTCTTTCATTTCCCTCTGGTAGTAGATTTTCCCTCCACTCAATTGCAAAACTCAGCCTATTCAAATAAGCCTGAGTTCACCTCGGCTCAAAACTCGACGACAGAAACAGACAATTTAAATATTTTCTCCTCTTTCATAAATACTGGGTTTCCATTACTTGTTGGAGCACCAAGCTGGGGCTTGTGCCACACTCACACACACACACACACACGCACACTTTCACTCACCACACACACACACAGTCTGGTGGACTACGTGTCAATGTGCACATGCACCTCTGCAACCAGGAGGAGGAGCACTTCTTCAAGACACAACCCATTTAACTTTACATTGTGCAGTGACTCATGCAGATGTACTTTTTCTTTTTCACTCCCATTATGTCTTCTCATCCCACATCCACAGAGATGGAAGGAGACATTCCAGCTAACTCAGTGATTCATCTGCTCTTCTATGACCAGTGATATAATTGACTTATAGTTGCTTTTGGTGTGTATCAGCACTTGAGGGACGCATTATTTGTTAGCTGTTAAAAGCTCCACTATGTTCACCATTTTGTTGATAACTTTGTCTTATAGTCTTGGGTTTAAGTTTCCTCTTTAAACAGCTGCAGCAGAAATAGGTTTTTGTGCAGCTCCAGAAGCAGACATTTTGGCTTGTATCACTTGTATAAACTCCAGGGAACCTGGAAGTGAAAGATAGTCTGTTAGATGAACAAATGGACAGTTCTATGTGGGTTGGGCACTATATATACAAGTGATCCATGTGATCTACTGTTAACATAAACATACACACTACAGCAGCTTTAAGTTCACAGTCACCCAACTAAGAGACAACTGCCAGACATACATCTTCTGTCATATCACTAACATTTTTTCTACACACACAAGCTCAGTATTTACACTGTAACTCTCAGCAAGAAATCCTGAGTTTGAGTCTCAGTTTGCATGTTTCCTCCCACGTTCCTCTGTGTCCACACTCCACTTTCTTTCCAGGGCATGAACACATGCAGCCCAGGTGGGCTGGAGAATACACACTGTGATAACCACAGATGTAAATGTTAGTGTGTCAGTTTGTCTGTCCTCTGTCCCACATCTAGTTCATGGTAGGTTGCCTCTAGTGACACAAACTTTCACATAGTGGTGAAGACAATAAGTTGAGCAACAAACAAGCAAGTAAAGCGGGCAAGAATCAGAATTTAATAGGAGCATGTAAGTGAGTATGTACGTTTTCTATTCAGCAACAGAAAGTGACAAATAATAATAATATTTTGCGAAGTTGTCCTGTGATGTCTTTTGACCCTTAGAACTTACATAAATATGGGGGACTTGCAGAGACAGAGCATAGCATAAGTCAAACTAAAAAGAATAGTCCAGCAAGAGTATAAAATCAGGGGAGTACCCCTTTAAGAAGTAATTAACAATTGTGACTTTGATGCTGTACTTTCCAGACATGGTTGTCAAAAAGGATTATATCACTTCTATTACAGATTTAATAAAAAACAAACAATGGCTCCATCTACAGGAGACATGCAGCACATAAAATGGATTTTTATATGTTAAAATGAAACTACTGTAACTGAGCTGTCTTAAAATGGTAATTGGTTGTGTCTTCTTCTTGTAAGTTGCTTTGGATAAAAGCGTCTGCCAAGTAAATTAAAGTAAAAATAAACTGTAGTGTAGTTTGCTGCTCCAAACGAAACAATATTTTACTTTTTACAGTTGGGTTCAGACTTTACTTCTATGGAGTAAACATTAAGCATTAAATGAGATTTAATGAATTTTAACACATTCTTCACATTATTATTTTTTATGTTTGCCATTTGTAAACGTTGTTTTAGGCCATAATATTCCATACTTCTGTCCTGTACTCATAGTGCCTTCACAGATTAAATAAACCCAATTTAACAGCAGCAAATATTTTGTTTTCAGACAATGAAATAATTGATAATAAAAACATCTACACACAATGCTTGCTGCATCTCAGTTTCTTTAGTTTTTATTGAATGAAAAGTACAAACAATAAGGGCGTTACTGTGAAGCAAACTTAGTACATTACACAACATTTTCAATGCAGGCTTACATTTAATCAATACCTAAAATATTCATAATAATACAGGTAAATTCCATCATCAAAAACTGGTTAATAGCAAAATTTGACTTCACAGTTAAATGTAAAACATGGACACTTGTATGGTGCGATGAAAAGAAAAATAAGGAAAATACTAACAATAGATAGCTGGTATGACCTGATAAATGAAAAGCAAAGTTCAGTGCAAACAGACAGAGTATTAAAACATATTCTAAAGTGAACACACCACTGGTGTGTTACAGAGAGGCATTTCAGTCTGAAGAAGTGTTTGTGTCACACAGCAAATAGCAGGTGTCCTGACAAGAAGCTTGTGTTCAGTGTAGTCAGCCACACTTTGTCTCCCATCTCACTTTGTCCCCTGATGACAAGTGGTCATCACTCCCTTGATAAGCAATGATAACACTGCACAGAACCAGCTTGTTGTTACAGGTCAACACTTCCTGCATCCATGAAGGATGTGCAGAAAAATGTACAGGTACTGGGCATGACAATCATGACAAACAGGCCTGTCTGCATGTCTCAGTAGTGCTGTCTGGTGATCTGATGGAAACAAAAGATTTTCTCTAAAGATGGGGTTTTACGTGCCCAGGTGGATGGAGAAGACAGACTGTGGCTGTGTGGCACTGATGTTGAGTGCTGGTGGTCCAGGCCTCTTGAGCTGGGAGACCTACTGGATCTGCAGAGAAATAAAAGTACAGCTTATTAGACAGAGTAGGCTTGGAAATATCCATGTTTTTAGCTGTAAATCTACTTTAACTACTCTATATGAACCATGCTGATAGCTCAGTTTATCCAGGACACACTGACTTACTGTGTTCAGAGTTAAAACTAACATTTCAGTGTATTGAATTACATTTTGTTCTTTTAAATCCTATTTACTCTAGTTCACTTTATTGATTAACAAGTGCAATATCTCTGAAAAATGTTACACAGTTCTCCTTTTGGATCCTTTGTATGTCTTATATTTGAAATCATTTTTCAAACTTCAGCTCTTTTATTGCAAGCTTTATTTTAAATAATGCACTCAGATGGTTTCAGAAGAATAATTAGACAATTAGGACCATTATCATTCTATGTCATGCTAGTAAAACTGATAAGTCTGGTCTGTGGGCGTTTAACTGTGATAGTAATTAAACATTTTGAGCCTTTTAGAAGACATTTATCATTATACAATATGTAGAAAAAGGAAAACAGCATGTGAAAACTGAATATTTTACCTCATTGTTCTCCAGGCCATGGTGGCCCTGTGGAATGACGTGGCGCCCTTTCTATATATGAAAAGGATGCATACGTTAGACTTAGAGAGCCTAAGAATTTTAAGGAATTCTTCAAAATATGCTTATATCAGTAACTTAAGAATGGTTTCCTTACAAGTGAAGACCACATTCACTAAAAGTTAAGAACAAACTTCATACTATTTGAATGTGGATTTTTTAAGGGAACTGTGACTTAAAAATCTGATTTAAAATGAGCTTGTGCTGACCTCTGTTCCACTGTCTTGATCTGAAAAGGAGTCATTCAAGTCTGCAACATGAAACGAAGTGATTAAAGAATAAATTAATGCACCAGGTGAATTGACAATCACATTAGGTGACAAAAGGGGATTCAAAGCTGGGAGTTGTCCCTGTGGTAAAAAATTTTGGGTCCAGTGCTTTTTTTTTTACCAAATTTCTCAGAGTCGGGCGACTCCCTCCAGGCTGACAGGTCCACGCGTCGGATGGCGTTGCAGCTGACAAGACGGTTTGTGTTTGAGACAAGGCTGAATGCGTCCAAGGGGACAGACGTGATGCCAGTGTTGTCACAGATTATCTTGGACAAAGAAGCAGAGGCCAGAGCAGTTCTCTGTCTCATGGTGAAGACTCCTTGTTTCTCAAACCAAAACCTAAAAATTTCAAACAAAGATAGAGAAAGACTGAATTTGAAAGGCATTCATTTTTTCTGGCAGCACCATCTGTCTGCAGTTGACATTTGATTGAAGTTATAATCTAAAAATTGTAAAATTGTAAAAAAGGACTGAAAGATGGCAGCCACCAGCTGTAGTCGAACACACTTAAAATCACCTCATGCTCCAGGTGTAAACTATTGCTGCAAAGTTAGCATGGAAATCTTCTTAGTGGCCCCAGCCTCCTCATTTTATTAAAAAATATCTATGCATTCAAAAACCCATACATGCATTATACATGTACACAACTTCATGTATCCACACACACACTGACCTGTCACCCTGGCGGATCTTCTGGAACTGCCTTGAGATGAGGCAGGCGAACAGAGGCCCCACACGACCACCCTTGACAAATGGCTCTGCCACCCCTCCCAGCCAGATGTCGATGTTGTCTGGTGTACCATAGAGCTGCAGCAGCCTGCGGGCCAGGTCGCCATTGTTCAGAACCCGAGCGAGCTCTGCCTGGTTCCTAGGCTGAGACAGGCCACAGAACCTGCGCCAGGCGTTGTAGCCTAGAAAGGTAAACAAGTAAACAAAGAACCAATTAAGAAAGAGATAAAACATTAGGAGGGAAATTTAAAATAATGGAAATCAAAGTGAGGCATATACCAGGCAAGCCATGGTCACGTGACCTCTGCATGTTAAGAGAGCCCAGGTCCAAAGCCAGCTCCTGAACAAACTGGAAGAGCCTCTCCCTCAGAGCATCCACCATCATGTGATCCTGAGTGTTCAGCTTAGCAGGTCGGCCGAGCAAACCACGCATCACAGGGTCTATGCCACCTGCGGGACAATTATAAAAAGTAAGAATTAAGAATTAGGGTGATGGTTTAAGACAGAATGACTGAAATGTTTCTCCAGTTTTCTCTGTCCAGCTCACCCTCAAAGACGATTCTCCAGGGGGTGAAGAAAGCCTTAAACAAGGGGACACTCGGGAATTGAGGATGCTCCCTATAGTTTTGATCCAGACGGGGAATAAATGGCTGGATGGCAAGGTGGGCGAAACGGTAAGCTGCTGTTGCAAAAACATTGGAGATGGTGGGGTCTACGTCGGGGTTGTAGCCAGGGTAACGGCCAAGCTCATTGCGGATCGCATCATCACCAACAATGTGTGGCAGATAGTCCCTGAACACAAACGTCTGTGGGAGACAGAGAGGCTTCAGTGTAAAAGTTTTGTCATGTCATGGTATAATTTTGAATGCTGACTCTGAGGTTCATCTACCTGCGTGTAGGCGCCCATGATCTTGCGGGCTTCTTGGTAGAGTGTCTCACTGTCCCATTGTGGATTTATCCTCTTCAGCTCACGAGCCAAGCGGTTATGCTCACGCACAAACAGTGTGTGCATGGAAGTCAGAGCGATGTTCTCGTCCACGCGCATATCACCTTATGGACAGAAAAACAGCAGAGGTGTTCATTTGTAGGTTCACATTTTTGTTCTCGCTGTATCAACATTAGACTAGTTAGCAAATTATTAATTAACCATTCATAAAGCATTAACTTATATGCTTATGAAATGACTTGTAAGACAACTAACCTGCAATGAAACAGGGCACCTCCCTGGCTGTTGTGTCATTGGTGACTCTTCTACGAGTGGCACACATGTTCACCTGGAGAGGGTGGAAAGGCAGCAGGTCACGGCCGTTGTCTCTGAACTCTGAATTCACAAGCATCAGGCCACCATCATTACTGAGGTCACGGAGAGAGCGGGCAAGCTTATCCTCAGAGCCATACACTTGACTAAGATCCAGGTAGGATGTTAGGGAATTGATCTGCTCTCTCTTGACGGGCTCTCCGCCAAAATTGTAGGCCGAAAATCCTGTACCACATGTAGGGGCGGATCTGAATGCAGGGATGCAGCTGTCAGGGCGGGAGGGCAAGCGGGGGTCACCGGGAGGAATCTGTTTGCGGACAATAAGGGCAGAGGTTATGGAGAGAATCTTTTAGGGACAACTAAATGACAGTGTTTGACCAGTAGCACCAACCGGGATAGGGATGCACGGCTCAACTTGCTCACAGCTCTCATCACAGTTGATCCCGTTGCTGAAAGAGCGGATGCTGGGTGAGAACGGCGTGAAGCTGAGATCGTGGTCGTCCCACTGGCCAAAGAAGGTCACCAGGAGAGTGAAGTTTCCGTCACTGACTACACCTGCATCTGTAGTGCTCAGGATGTTATTGGACACTTGTCTCACCTGAGGATGGAGGAGAATTGAGTTGTTTTAATTTTCAATCAGCACGTACACATATCAGTCAAAGTGTCTCAGGTTGTTCGAGGTTGTTACCAGTGGAAGGAGGAAGTTGTTGAATGTTCGGCTTCTGTTCCAGCCTTTGGGTTGGGAAATGCCGTCGTCATATTCTACAGGCAGCCAGCGGGTGAAGGGGGTATTGGAAGCTCCAATGCGAGGGTTTTTTCTAAAAGCAAACAAGAAACGATGTTTGGAAACACCGATTGAGAAATCAGTGGGAAGTGTACACATCTGCTGTGGTGTATGACCTAAGATGTTTAGGTGTATTTCACAAGCATGTCCTCTGAATGTAAGCATCAATCAGTCTCACCAACCCTGCCACGAATTCAACTGATCCCTGCCAACTTTCCATTATTTCAACATAAATTGCTTTTTGGAACAAGTCTATACAATTGCGTCTTTCATACATGAAGTACTGTGTCTGAGTCTTAGAGTCTTAGGCCATCATTAGATTTTAATGTCATAATGTAATTTTAATATCATTTTTAGCAATGATATTATGATGGCCGTATATATGTATTTCTCAGTTATTTCTAGAAACACAGAAAGTGGTTTCTTGGCTGCTATTATTTCACAAACACCGTTCCTGATCAAGCTTCCTTGGACTAAGGAAGGATCAACTTCACATCCAGATGAAGCTGCCAGATACTGAGTCAGGTTCTTGCTGGACTCCTTCTGGTGTCTCAAAGAAGAAACTTTTCATCACATTTTGACAGGTTTTCCACTCTAGATTTCTCTACAGAGATCACACTCAGTATTTGTCAATTTATCCTAAAGCTTTTTTTTCTCATTGTTTTGTGTTGCATTCATTTCTTGCTGTATTTTAATAAAGAGACTATGAAATATATATATATATATGGTGATAATAGCACTGCCAAAACAACAAATCTAATGGTGGCTCAAGACCTTTGCACAGCACAAAGGGAAACCAAAAGTTCACCAAAGTTCATAATGCATAAAAAGATGTTTGCATGTAAGTGTTTTTCAGTAATTCAGAGATCATAACATAACAGAAAACTCTTGATGAACGTTACTTACAGGTTGTTGCAGAGACTGGTGATTGTGCGATACTTATTAATGTCTGGTATGGTGCGACACTGAGGAATGCGAACTCGAGCTGCACATCCACTTATTTTTACAAGCTCTTTCAAGTCCTCTTCAGTAAGCAAATCTGAGTAAGTATGAAAGACACGTTCATGGATTCACAATGTATATTTGTACATGTGTGTAAACTTGATATGTTTACTTTGATTCACTATGCACATATTACTAAACAGTAAACATCAGACCCTCAGACAAAACCAGATCAACAATGTGAGCATGGTGTTCTGTCTTTCTGTGGGAGCTTTATGTCTGACCTGTTGCGTTCAGTGAGCGTTTGTGCACATGATGCACCCTGTCGTGCAGCAGACGAAGGGTTTGTTCCATGTAGTCTGCAGATCTCACAGCTGAGCGTGTGTCACCGCGAGGCTGCTTCAAGAGACGAAGAGCATCGTGGGGACTCACCACATCCCTACGGACTCGTCTCAGACTCCTGGAGGACAAAAAGTCACACAGCTGAACAATAAAGTCCAAATTGTGATTATGTGAATTATGTTGCAAACAGAAGTTAAAATAAGTTAATTTAATTTAAGATAAGTTAATTTATTTTAATTAAGTACAGCTGACATGAATATTATTATAATTTTGTAATATGATAGTCTCAGATTTTATGATCATTTTATTGCTGCAGTTTCTGAAGTTAAACTGCATCAGAACATTTTATATTACAGCCCACAACTGCAAGAGTAAAATAGCTACAGCTTCAAAAAGAACATATAACTAAGTTCACACGCCTATAAAAACTGAACATCAACAAATAAGATACAGTGCTGTTATATTTGCATTACATTTAATTGTATTTCATACATATTTTCATTTCAAAATGGATGATAGGAAAGTTACAGCGACAGATTATACATTTAAACTCTGAACAGTGTTAAGCCAAGTGCATGAGGTAGCTTTTATTTAGTGGTCAAACTTCCATCAAACTTTAAACACTTAATGTTCTTGTCAAATGTTATGGTGTTACAAATGTGGTAAAGTGAACACTAGCTGAAACTTAACTTTAACTCTAAGGGTGGTAAATTTGTGACTTGTGTAAAATGTTGTTTTAAAAATGTGCACTGAAGTGACAGTGATAAAATGAACTCACTCTTCTCTGGAGTACTTGTATGCATCATCCACGATTTTCTTTGCCTCTTTAAAACACTGTTGAAGGAAAGGACTGCCAAGACGCTCTGCAGGGAAACAGCACAATTATCAAAATTTAACAATTCAGTGGTGACACAGAAAAAAAAATCTGGAATTAAAACAAATCTGCAGTGTGAAGAATGTAGTGTACCTGCTGGTTTGGAGTGAGCAGGCACCAGGAAGATGCCCAGCACAAGAAAGACAGAGAGAAGCATCTCTGAAACAAAGAATCAAACCACATCAGTAAATAATGAAGCATTTATCTGACAAGAGGAATGCAGAAACTATTTCTTATGCACAGCATAGGCTAATATAAAAATGTCTAAGCATCAATAAAGCAAGAATTGTTACCTTTGTTTGTGAAGACGTCAGATTTTCAGATGTTCTTCAGGATCTGGATCTTGCAGTGTTGTGTCACCTTCTTTATATTTAGTGTGATGCCCTAAGGCCTTGCCCCCTGGGGTGTTGTCCGGGTGAAGCTATACTGTCAGTAAAGAGCAGTTCCTTCTTCCTTCTCTCTGTGCTGAAGGAAATCCTTTATTCCTATAACTTCCATCTGATAAGATGATGAACTGACCTAGAACCATAAAATAATTAGCTAAAGAAGGTGGGACTGGTGATAAAAGTAGCAGGCATACGTTCATTTTATATTGTAGGTGTTTTTTTTTAGTATTTCTCTATTATTTTATATTAATAAAGGGCTTTGATATTAATTGTTATTATACTGATATTTTAAAGCAGCATTTGAGATAAATATATATATCTTTTGACTTTCTTGCTTTGTTTAAATCATACACATGGTCCCTTTTCTTGTCCCACAACTTGATCTAATCAAATATTTACAAATATTTTTTTTTAGTTTTTATTCTTATTGAAAAAAATTCTGGCATTTTATTCTTTCATTAACAAATAGATGTAAAGAGATGGCAAAAACGTGGGTAGATGAAACAACCCTGGTTGGAGCAAGAAGGTAGAGAGAAGTTAATGTTGCGTCATTAATTTCGTTTTTACAATTTAGGTTTTTTTTTTTTTTTTTTTTGCTGTTCTTTGGTTCCCTAGAGTACTGATGTTGCCATGCTGTGGCTGAGGGCCTGCAGAGTTACAACACAGAAACTGATCAGTTTGAGAAAGTCTTTGAAAAGAGGAAGCAATTCACAGTCTTCCATAGTGATAAAGAATGCAAATCTTACTGAACACTAACATTAAAGAGTAAGAGTTTATTCAGTGTTTGTATTCAGCCTTTGAACAATTAAGGAATCACTAATCGCACGTGCTGTTCTTGATCACACATTGAGGTTCGAAGTCCAAATCAGTTCTGTATTAACCTAAGGTGTTAGTCACACAGCACTGTACTGCTGGCAAATAAATAATAGAGTAATTGTGCTTCATGAGTGAGACTTGGCTGTGCAATGAGGAAAAATAAGTAGCATTTCACTGTCATACAAGTTTACCATGGATGTCACAAAACAAGCAACAGAGAATGTGCAAGAATTCATGTTGTTGTATTATTTAAGCATCATAGCATCACATATTTAATGACAGATTATAGCTATAACTTATAACAGTGAGTTTAGAGTTCTGTTAATCAGCTGAGGCCACACGATCTCGTTAGAAGTTTGATTTAAGGAAAAACAAAATGCAGGATTTAAAATTATTTATTGCAAATGTTATTTTGCAGACAACTGTTATTACCATGCTTTGTTTCTGAATTATTCTTAACAAAATACCAAATTAATGTGGCTTCATTCTCAGAAACAGGCTATATGAAAAGTTGGCTGCACATTTTAAATGTACACTCCCATTGTCATACAATTATTTACTTATTGACGAGTGTGTGGGACCAAGAACTGTTTTTAAAATGAGTGCAAATTGTAGGCAGTGTGCAGTATTCCTCAGCTCCTTAGCAAATAAAGGCAATTAAGATTATTTTTTTTTACAAAAGAAAAACTATTTACTTCTGTTATTACTGGTTTCTTAATGTCAATGAGAGACCAGTTTGTCTGATTATTGTAAAAGGTAAAGGTCACTTTTCTGTTATCACATCATGTTTGCAACATCTACAGGAGAGTTGCACGACTCTTGTCCAGTTCCCTCTTTAAAGGAGGCAAAAAGAAGCAGAAATAAACAGCAGTGGCTGAAATATTGTTAGTCAACCTCAGGGTTTAGCAAGAAATCCAATTTCACCAGTGGGTTGGTTAGAGAGTCCGTTTCTTCTGTATTTGGTGAGAGGGTGCTGTGTGCTGAAATTCTGCTTTCACAATAAAGCAACGATTCTGCACAGTCAAAAGCAAAAATATAAAACTTCATAATTAATAAATTAAAGTTGAAAACCGGCTGTTTTAAATGATCTTCTAATGAGCTAGAGCTGCAACAATGCCTCTTTGTTTAGTTGGTGATTACTGTAATTCCCCCTTGTCTATAAAGCTGACTTGTTTTAGACAATGCAGGAGTCATGCCATTTCTGATAAAAGTAAGTAAACATGCAAAGTTGAATGATGGAAACTACATACTTTTTCTGAACATAAGGAAGCTGTATACTTTGTAAGTTTCTCTTGGCAGTAAATTCAAGGGATTATCTTTCAGATGGATTACACTAACAGGGATTTCCAACATGCAGCAAATCTTATCTTATCTCATGCAAAGACCAGAGAAAACAGCAGCTTGTCATTTGTTAGGCATCCTGTCTCACACCAGAGTGAAACTGGCCATATATGCACACTAGCTGGCAACATGTGACATGTTTACAGATGCATTAATTTGTATTAACCTTTGCCTATTAATGCATATTAAGGGTATTATGTTTGACTGGGGTGTAAGGTAAAGTGTTCTTTTAGTTTTGTCTTGCTACACTAAAAGCCAGTTTGAGAAACACTAGGCCATGTGTTTTTTCATGTATATTTCCTTTTTTCATTGAAAATTTAGAGGAAAGAGGAAGACGTTTAATTCGGAGATACTGCATGAGCATGTAGTGTTCACTTCAATGTAAAATTTCAACTTCAATGTTTAAAGGCGTCTCACATATCAGGATTTAATATGACCCTGCTTCCAAAAAGGTTGAGATGCTTTGTAAAGTGTAAACAAAAATGAAATTCAGTCATAGGTAAATCACAGTTTATCATTGTGCTGCATCACCTCTTCTTTTAACAAAACTCTGTAGGTGTTTGGGAACTGAGGAGACTTATTGCTTTAATACCTCCCAGACTTCACAGATACTGGATTTTAACTGTGAGACAGTTTCTCTTTTCTTAAGTCCAGATGATTTCCAAAACAAATTTAAATTTTTGACTCGTCAGACCACAAAACAGTTGTCCACTTCAACTCAGTCCATCTTAAATGTGCTGGGGACCAGAGAGTGCAGCAGCATTTCTGAATTCTATTTGTTCCTGGTGTGTTTTTTTTTTTTTCAGATTTTCTTCAGATTTAACATTTGTGTTCACTGACAATAATATTCAGAGGTGTTCCAGAGTCCATGCAATAGCTTTCACCACAAAATGGTGTCTGTTTTTAATGCCACGCTCATTGTCATTTGTACAGATATTTTCCATCTATAACAATTAGAATTATTACTACAGATTCCTTTGAATTGATGCATTTGGCCCAGAATTATTGGGAAAATGTTATTACCCATGGTGTACCCAGCCCAGTAAGCATGGCCACGTATCCAGTAATTCAAACTGAACTTTATTTGCTAATGGCTAATGGCAGAAGTCTAACTCTGAAACTCAGTAATATCTGTGAAGTAAACATCTGCAGAATGTGACCAGATATACAGTAACTTCCTGTTCCATGTTTGTATTTTTTAAACTATTAGATATCACAAAGATAAAGCAGCTGTGTGCAGTTCAATGCAATTTCATGAGCAAATACTAATAAAAAGTACCCACTTGCAAGACAAGGAGGAAGAAACTATACCAGCTATTGTTACTCCCACATCACCATAATGATGTACTGTACTTGTACCACTCCAATGCACATGGATATAATGCTTCTATTATGAGTCGCTTTCAGCAGCTCATGAGTCTTTTCTTACTTGAGTTAATGAATAAGATGTCTACATCAGCAGGATATAAATTCCTATGTTGTTAACTAGAATCAAACTAGCAATACAAAGATAACATTTTCACCTTGGCCTGGTTTATATCAGTGTACAGTACACACTTCTTGACATATATAAAATCATCTGCAACCTGCTGCAGACTTTACTGGAATGACACCATAAATTGCAGGTCATGAAGATAAGTCAAGACACTTGTTTGGGAAACCTTTTAAATCAAGATAAGTAAGATACATATCAGTGTAGGGCACTTGTTTTTCCTGCACAAACACTTTTCATGTCAACAACTAATCCATTTGGTCTCAGACAATAAAAACACATCAGAGACAGATACTACTTCCTGTGAGAATTGACACCGGGAATACAGGGCTTGGCAATATTGAGAAAGGGGCAGAAACACAATACTCTTCTAACAATGATAAACCACATCATGATATGATTTGCCAGGTCTGGAAACCATGTACAGGCATGATTTATTTTAATATAATCGATGTTGAACCTTTACAGTAATAAGTTTCTTCTTTGGAAAAGAAGGTTAGTGGAAATTTTTTGTGGCCTGCACACATGAGAAAAATTTCCTCAAAATTTTAATTTAGAGGGATTTCATCAAGTGTTTTGTTGTGTGATGGCTTGTTATCAGTCTGACACACTGCACAATAGTAATTGACCTGAACTCCTGTAAACAAGTGGAATCTAAATATTTATAGACTTGGCAGGCTTGTGATCTGTCTACTGTATATTCCTAGATTAAATAGCAACACTTACTCCAGTAAGATAACAGGTAGTCTGCTATTAGCAGGTCACCACAGGAACACAGGAATGATCTCACTTAAATAGGGGAAATTGTCAGACCAAGATAGTTAATCAAACTCATTTGCGGTTTAGTCTATCTATTCCATTAACATCTATCTATAACAATTGTGCTGTGCAACATGAAACACTGGATGTCTGAATGTGTTTGCTACATAAAATCTGTCTAAAATGTTTAAAATGAGTAAAGCTTCATGAAATTAAGCTTTTGGTGAAACTAATTGTTGGGATGCTTCAACACCTAACTGAGACCTAATATCTAATAGACTAATGTTTTTAAAATACTCTTTTTTAATCTGACAATAAAACATTCAATAGCATGTAAAATTTCTCTAAAGTCTAAAATGGGACTAAAACTGTGAGTCAGCATCCCACACATGACCCAGATCCAGCACCAAACTGCACACATTTACTATGACAAACGTGTATTATAATTCTTTCACAAACTGGCTCCGATATGTTATACTACTGCACACTGACTTTAGATTATGTATATATACAATATATATGTAAATCATGATGTAGTTTCACATGGATATACACAGAAAAATTACTACCTGAAAGTAAAACAAAGTTAAAAAACAACATAATGCATATTGTAAAACTTAGAACTATGAAAATTAATTAGTGCAAACTGATTTTCTATATATTTCCTGTTGAGATATTAAGAACTGTAACTGTGCCAAAACAGCTCAATTCCTTTTGATTATGTGCAGGTGCATTAATCTATGTGACTGCTGTTAAGCAACAGGTATGATTTATCAAATAAACACTGAAAGACATTCAGAAAATGAACTATTCTCGTGGTTTTCTGCTTAAGGATGGGATCACTTTTGTGGTTTCTACTACTTCAACTACTTCTGCCTCTGTTGAAACTTTTCACTCAAAACCACAAAGCGGCGCTAGAGGAAACGTTTGATGTTTCAGTCCAGTCATGTCAGTGTTGAAGAAGGTTAGAGGAACACTGTACTGTACTCTCTACACCAGTGTCTTGTTTTGTGTTACCACTAGGAGTTGCCAGAGTAACGTAATTAAGCCAAAAAATAGAAAGTATGTGTGTGTTGAAACTCTTCATTTGATGAAAAAAATAAATACACAAATAAACAGCAACAACAAAAACTAGAGGTAAGTTTTATGCTCAGATTTCATATAACAGGTTTATTTAAAAGAATAAGAGTGTTTCACATAATTCGTCTGATACAGTAAACATTTTGGTAAGTTGCCTTGAAGGATGAGGATATTTGTCCCATTAAAGTTAGAAAGTAGAAGCACAGGTAGCATACATGCAGTAAATTAAAGAGAGGGACAAGGGAGCTCAATCTGAGTTACTGGAATAAACTATTTTTTAAACACTATTCAGGTTGAATTATCTGTAAGTTGGGTCACGGCAAATGGACTTCTTTCTCTCTCCCTCTTAGGTCGAAACGTTTCACTTCTCATCTGACTAACTTCCCTCAAGTAATGAAACATTTCAATCTAACACAAAAAAGGTTCAGTTGCCGTGACTCCAGACCTATTCAGTAATTTATCTGTACCAAAAACAAATGCTAGTGTTGCGGTCACATCAGTACCCATCATTAACACGTTTTTTAAAAGGAGAAAATATTATTTTGTGAACTTATAGTGCTGTAAACTACAAACAAATGTTCAGAGGTAAAAAAATATATATATATAGCAAAGTAAACTTTCTGGTAATCACTAAAAAGAGAGTAGAATAGTAGATGTGAATAATATTAGCAGTATGAATAGTAAGAAAATAATGACAGTGGTCATCATTTAAAAATGCAAAACATACTAATTTGATGTACTGCAGTCATGACACACTGTAAATATGTTGTACAATATATCTGTAAATGTACAAGTCTTTAAAATAGGGTGTTTTTTTTCGTGCCTTGGTATGAGGAACTGAATATGAAACCTTACTAATATTAACATATCGAGAGAAAGAGAAAAAAAACTGTTCTGCAATTAAAACTAGCATGAGCTTTTTTTTTTTCTCAACATCTGGTGGGGGCTGTGTGGTAGGTGGGCCGAATGCATGTCAAATACAAGCTGCACTTGCAGTACCTGAACAGATCTGAGGAAGAAAGACCTTCAACAAAAAGCTGGAATTAACAGAAGATGGCTTTGCTCAAGTTTGCACTTCTTCTGTTCATTGGTTTCCAAGGCTGTGGTAAGACAGTGCAAGTTTTATCAGTCATGGTATCATGATGAGTAATTAAGTATACAGTTAAAAAGTCAACCCATTAGATAAATTACAGTGAGGATCTTTTATGATGAATATTTCTCCCTGCAGCTCTAACTTCAAATGTAAATGCAGATGTCTTGCAGAGTGTTCCAGATGCCCAGAAAGTAGTAAGTGATGATTTTTTATTTCTTATAATACAGGTTACATTCAAATCATCAACGTAAACACACACACACACATTCTGACTCTAATACAATGTGATGTGTTTATTATTTCCTTCATCTTACTGATCTTTTGAAACATAACATATAAATAATTAAGATGTCTCTCATGAATTTATAGTTATGGTTTATGAAAACACTTTGTATATTGTGCTGTGAAATTGTTATGACGCATAACAGCCAATAAAGTCCATTGATGGCAGTTCGTTGTCGCAGTCTTCAAGAGAAACCCCTCAACTTACTGAAGCTACACATAGTAAAAATAGAGGCAATGGAACAAACGTATGAATGTACTTAGATTTCCCTTTTCACAGAAAGTGAACTGAGATTTGCATTTCTTCAAACTCAGGAAGTCACTTTGCATACTCGCACTCCAAGAAGAGAGTTTAGAGGCAGTGATGCAGCCAGAAATTACTTTCATCATTAACATTAACTTTTGAAAACTGGGGTACTACTCACAATGCATGAATACATGAATTAGCCTGATATGTGTAATTGTAATATGTGCAATTGGATAAATTGAGGTGTTACTTTATTTTAATTCTGTGGCTTTGACTCTAGAGTCCCACTGGGGACGTCTGTAAGGACTGCACCCAAATATTTGAACTCCTCGCTGACCTGCTTTCCAATTCAGACCTCCAGGTGAGTGCACAAAGCACATTCCTGAGAATAAAGCCACAATATGCAACTTAAGATAACACAAGCATGAGACTCGAAGTCCGTCAACTCTTCCTCTCTCTGCTCTGCTGCACAATCTGCTACACTCCACCACACTCTGCACCTTACTTCAGGTATAAGTCATTATTTACAATAAACATATTGATATATTGATATTGATTGAATTTACTAATGAAGCTGAAATCATTAAAATTCTCTGATTTGTTATAAGGACAAATAAAATCTGGAGTGCCTGCTAAAATCTGTGGTTTAACAGTTTGTATTATCCATACGATTGTAGAAATAAAAAAACGTATTGTAATTATGTTCCACTTGCCCTTTGCCACATTAGCAAACTCTTGACTTTCAGAAATGCAAATTTGCATTCAGTCACACATGTCATACACAATCAGTCCCTTTTTGTTTCGGCAGTAAAGCCACTTCCCAATTTTTATGTCTAACATGGGTTCAAATAAAATGTCTCAGGCAATTTTTGTTTTTTGCTTGACCTCAAATATCCTTTTTCGATTTTTCGAGTTCAATCCGAGCCCTAAGAAATAAGGATTAAACTAGCTTTCGATTGATGAACTATCAGCACAGAAAGATACGTCACCAGCTATTTTAACTTCAGTTGTTGTGAAAACTGTAGGTTGGATTGGGTAGCTCTGAATAAAAAAACTGTAATTTATCAAATGATAAATATTTTAGTGGTGCTCACAAAAAAAAAAGCACAGGCAAAGCATTGAAAAATTAGATTTTGAAGACAGTGTGAGACAATTTAATAATATTTAATAAATAAGCTATAATTAGGCTACTTATGTAATATATAGATAAGCATAATTTCATGCTGCAACTGGTGAAGATGGAAGAATAAATTTCATATTTATAATTTAAACCCATAAAATAACTAAGTAAATAGGTTAGTTAGCTTAAAAGTATGTCTGTCGTATATACGTGTCCATGATATTTGTTAGTGTTAAACTCCACCTGCAGACATTTAAATTTTAATTTAGTAACTGTAATTAGTTTAATTACTGTTTGTGTGAACTTTCAAATAAAGAATTAAATCTTTAAACTGAGAAATGACAAAAATCAAAAATCTGTACCAAGTAAAAGTTAAAAAAGTAAAAATATCTTGAGTTTACTAAACCAGCTTTCTCAAGTTCAGTTAACTGAGATACACATTAAAAATATAAACATTACATAAATATATAACATTATACTTTACAACTTGAGTTTACTCAATTTGCATTTTGACTCATAATGAACACATTTTACTGAGGACCACGATTAGCATCTAACACATGTAACATACAATTTCTTTTGCAGAAAAAAATCATTGCTGGCATTGATCGTCTGTGTGATTACATCCCTGGACCAACCAGTAAACTCTGCAAAGATGAGGTGGAGAAGATGCTTCCACTGGCCATCAACTTCATTACTAGTGTTGTAGTAAGTTGTTGAATACTGTAGCAACTGTGTGCTCTGTAGATTTTTGTATGTTTTGACACTACTAAAAATATTCAAACAATGGTCTCATCTCTGTAGAAACCAGCTCAGGTCTGCAAAATCATTGGGCTCTGTGGCTCCTGTGACAAGCAGGAGAAGATGCTCCGCTATTTTGTCACACAGGCCCTTCAGGCTTCTGTGACAAGTGAGAATGTAAGTTACACATTTGAAAAGAATATTATTTGTATGTAAATCCATTTGGGCTTCACTTACTCTACTGTGTTTTTCTCAATCAGGTGAAACCCAACACAGAATGCTCCTTCTGCATTTTTCTTGTCAAAACCTTAGAGGACTTGCTGCCTAAAGAAAGGACTGAGGTATGTCACACTCACACAGGGAAGAAACCTGCACGTGAACAAACTTTACATCTTTTTGTCATGCACACAGACACTTAAATGCCACACTGCTGACTGTGGTGGAGCATGAACAAACTCATCTAGTCTCTTTTTCACATCCTATTCTGCCATAGAGTGCAAAGATTCAAGCTGCTGAGAGAGATTTGTCAGATTTTGCCCCCTTCCAAATAAATTATCAAAAACCTTTTTTTCAAGAATACGAGTCAACTTCTGTCAACATTATAAAACAAATATTTCTCTAAATGCTTCACACCTGTGTTATTCTGTCTGATAGTTTGTCTGATTTGTTATCTTGGCGCGTTTTGTGATTTTGCTGTGTATGTAGTGTTTGCAGTGAGAGCAGAAAACTGGGATTTAGGGTAACAAAGCATTACAGATAAAATATTTATCTGAACTTCAGTTGTAAGGAATGTTGCAAAGATATGAAAGGTTAACAGGATCAAAGGGTTAAATGCTCAAATTGATATTCTGTGCAACTTCATAGGATTATTGACTTTGTGACCAATTGTCCTCTATTATACCTATATGACATTTTGTGCTCCATCAGCTTCACATATAGATGACTTCAGGTGAGTCTTCTGTGGTAAACGCATCAGACAGCACTGCCCACGGTTCTCTCTATGTTATATCTTGCTCTTCTACAGAGTGCTGTGACCAAGCTGCTCGGGGAGATTTGTCACATTTTGCCCCCCACCTACCGAGATCAGTGCGAGGTTGTCATTGACAAGTTTACCAAGACGGTGCTGGATGCAATCCTCAGCTATGCCACTCCTCAGACCATCTGTGCCCTCATCCACATGTGTAACGAACAGGAGGCTCCTGTTGTCGGTCAGTCTGCTTTTCCATCAGTACTGTAACACGCTCTGGGTCAGTGGTGTGGTTAGCCTGTGAAATGATAAGTTCTGAAAAATCCCTAACATCCTTTGCTAAGAGCCAAAGGTGACAAGAGATGTTAAATCACTCCTTTCCATTCAGTTCATCACTTTCCCTTCCTTTCAGATCCATGTACTTTGGCAACATACAGATGCAGAGACATCAAAACTGCTCTTAAATGTGGAGTAAGTAAACCACTTTTTAAATAAATAGAAAACTTGTTTATCTTATAACTGGTCTGTAGTGATCATTTTTGATCATGTCTCCTCTGTGCAGACTGTGTTCTACTGTCACAGATATGCCTGGAAGCCTCTGAACTACAGCACGCTCTAGGTGAGTTTTGTGAGAACTTCATTTAGTATTAAAACATAAAACTTAATACCATTTAAATATCTCCAACGTCCTCTGTTTTAGGGTGTGACCAAATATGAGTCAACATCTGCACCCCCATGGATGACCCAGAGCTTTCAACATCAAACTGCAAATATTTTTCTTACTACTTCAATCCTGTGGAATTCTGATGGAATTTTTTCATATACTGATTCATTATCTTGATCTATTTTGTGATTTTGCTTTGTATAATGTCTGCATTCAGTGTAGAAAACCCAAAGCTTAGGCTGATAAACGATAATGGACAAAGTGATTCAGTTGTGAGGAATGTTGCAAAGATATGAAAGCTTAATGAAATCACGTTAAATGCCGAGTCTCAGTTTCTCTGTATATTGATTTGACTGTTCTTTAGATTTTTGTTCTAATTGGCCTGTTTTACATTTAAATAAAGCATTGTGACTTTGTCAGTTTTATCAAGGTAGTTTCCTGTCATCTCTTACACACATAATCTCCGGACATTTACCCAAAAGATATGGGTCGTCAAATGACACTGCCCATTTCACAGGAGTATATGTACGAGTGAGTGTATGTTGATCAGCAGCAATTCTTAAAGATAAAAAAGTAGTGAAAGAAAAAAAAAACTACTCTCAATGTTTTGCGATTATTATTTTTTTTTTAATTCTGAGGAAGTGATTGTGCTTATCGTCTCTTTCCACTGACACTTACTTCTGCTTTCTTGTTGCACCACTCTTATTTTCATCTACAACATTGCATTGCAATGCTGTTGCTAGAGCCTCCATATTCAAATTATTAGGGGCCTTAACATATAAACTAATGTTGGGTTTATAATGCACAGAATAACCTTATATAAATCTATTTTGTGATAAAAGACAAAATGCCCAAAACTCAGCCTGTAAGCACAAAGCAAGAGCGCAGTTTATTTGAAGGGTTTAAAAGAGAAAACAACACATCAGCAACTTGAGGGTGGGTACAGAGTCATATCTGGGGATGGGGGCAATGCAGGAAATGAGAAAAGGCACTTTATCACATTCAGCAACCACACTCACAGGCTTACTTCCCATTTCCTTAAAATTAATTTATCAGAAAAAAATAAAGCTAACTCCCCACGGGAGACTATGTAAACAGGTTGGTTTCTCTGTACAACACCAACCAAGCATTTGTCTCTTCCATGGATGAATTAGAGAACACAAACGTACTGTAAAAAAATCTTTGGGAAGTCATATTGCTCTATAATGATCTTAGTAACACACGCCTGAGATCTCTGTAGTAAACTCAAGAAACCACAAGGGGGAACCAGAGGAACCAAACTGAAGACAACATTTAGGTTTTTATCAGCAAAGAAAATCTTATTGTTTATGAGGACACAGTGCCACCTAGCTAAATAATGACGATGATGTTAGATACAGGTACACACAATTCAACCCAGGGTGATTTAGGTGAGCGCAAATCTCACTCAGGCTTACAGCTGACGTCGCCTTAATGCTGCACAAATATTGTGTTGATACACGTCCATGAGTAAAGTCAGGGAGGACAAGTGGGGAAAAAGTGAATGGCATAGGTTTTATATTCACAACAATTTGAAATCTCAGGTTCACATATTTTCCCAGCTTAATCTGCATTTTGTGCAAGCAAACCCAACAAAAGGAACAAGCTGTGAGGCAAGCGTCTCAGCAAGATTTGACTCACCCATCAACCATGAGTTACAGTATAAAGAATGAATGTTTTTGGAGTTTTTTTTCTTTCAGATTAACAAAAGGGAAACCTTCAGCTCCAAGCTCAACATTCAATTGGGAACTGTACAATACACCCAACACTGGAACAGAAGCTCTTCTGTTCTGGGTAACTAGAACTATGTGGTATGCCATTCCAGTGGAAGATTCAAAATCCACAATCATAGAGTAACGTAACTGGTCCTACATCCTGATGTGTACAAAACTACCTCTCTCCTGAGAAGACAAGCACAGTAATAACATGTCTTACATTCAGTAAGCTGCCCTCCACATTCTTTTACAACCACTTTAGACATTATGTGCAGGTACGACTGAAAGCGTTACGATAATTAACATGTGCAAAGGTGAGGAAAAGAGTATGTAGGTATAAAGCTTGTGGCACACATTATTCAGTTGTCCTTCCTTGCTGATCAAACTGTTGGGTCCCACAATAGTCAAACATCATTATATAAATAATTTCAAGTACTGTCGCCATGGGATAAAAGTGGCCCCTTACCAGAGGTGACTGAATCTGGGTTTCTCTGTAGTTACACCCAGAGTCACTCTCAGAGTGAGTGCTGCACCATTCCTTTGTCTTTGTCAACACTGACACAACTGACAATAATAATCTGACAAATTCACGTGACTTCACGACAAAATAAAATACAAAAATGGAGTGATTTCACAGTGCAGCCCAACAGAACCATGAGGTCATTAGCAGCTTCTGACTTCTCTGTAAAACATCAGAAATCCATGGCCTGAAGGGTCAGCACAAATATAAAAATTAGCACATTTTATATAATTTACCAAGTTATTGCCCCCATTTGTGCGATCAACACAAAAAAAAAACGAAGAAAGTGAGGGCTGTAACAGGGACAAAGCTGATATTGCTACATGTCTAAATCAACAGAGTTGGACAAAATTAAAAGTTATGTTGCCATTAAATAGAAAGCAACAGATGATGCCAAATATAAATATAAGTGTTTCACCCTCTCCCATTTCTGGTAAATAAAAACATGGTCCTATTCAAAATCTGCAATAAATATGGTTTAAATATATAACGTTACTCATATTAATCAGATTAGCTGAGAAACAAGTTTGTCCACTCTTTACATAAGTGGGGAAATTTGAGGACCATAAATCAGCTGCCAGAACAAAGACTGAAAGCTGGCAGCATGGCTGAAATTTGTGTGTACAATTTTACCAACTTGCTTCTCCAACTCAAATCTTGGCATGTGTACTACTATTGTTTTCTCTTCACGGATGTGTACAAGACTGATGGGTTGAGGAAGGGCATTATTTCACGTAGTACAGGTTTTCCTGATGTGGCAGTGCATGTGGGAAGGAAGAGTGGTGAAGAAGAGCAGAAGGAAAAGGAGACATACACAAACACACAGGTTTATCTCTAATACACCTAAAGCATGCTGGGAGATAAAAAGATGGGCTCAGTATTTCAGCTTCTTGGGCACCTCCCATGAAAATATGTCACGACCAAAGTGTCCATAAGCTGCTGTGTGCTGGTATATGGGCTTCTTCAGGTCAAGGTCCCTAAAATAATGAAATTATATTTGTTATATATCTTTTCAAACTTGAAATATGGGTATCTTAGCTGCATGCGTGTAAGCAGAAACACCACATCCTACCTCACAATAACTCCTGGACGGAGGTCAAAGTTCTTCTTCACAATGTCCAGCAGCTCCTTCTCGCTCTTCTGGGAGGTTCCATACGTAAAGATGGAGACGGAGATGGGATGGGCAACACCAATAGCGTAGGATACCTAAAGGAGTTGTTACATATTATGCATACATCAACAAACTTAACTAACAAGACTTTGTATGGCTTAAACATTATGATAAAGTGTATCCTCACCTGGACCAACACACGCTTGCAGAGTCCAGCTTTTACCAGAGATTTAGCCACCCAGCGAGCAGCATAGGCAGCAGAGCGGTCTACCTTTGTATAGTCCTTCCCGGAAAAAGCTCCACCTCCATGGGCCCCCCAACCCCCGTAGGTATCGACAATGATCTTACGCCCAGTCAAACCAGCATCACCCTGCAGAAAGAAACAGTCACATTACCTACTGAACTGAGTTTTATTTGTATTTGAAAAAAAATGTTAGTTTTTTGACAAAAGCTCACAGAAGTATTTTAGAGCAACTACTAAACTTTTGTCTAATTTAAACATATAGTTTAGTTAAAAAATATCTCAAGACTTGGACTGAGGCCCATAATACCAAGTTATGAACAAGTTATCACTGATTACCCTGGTGTAACTGAGCAGCGCACAGAAGAACTGAAGTGGTACAGACTTTAAAGTCCCTTGTCTCACCTGCGGTCCTCCAATTACAAAGCGGCCACTGGGTTGCAGGTGGTATATGGTTTCATCATCGAGGTACCCGCTGGGAATAATGGCTTTCACCACCTGTTCCTTCAGACAATGACGCATCTCCTCTAAACTTACACCTTCATCATGCTGCACAGAGACCACAACAGTGTGGACACGCAACGGCACCATGGTGCCTCGATCCTGCCTATACTGAACAGTCACCTGAGAAGGCAAAACAAAGAATAAATATTTAAACAGTATGAAGGTCGAAGAATATGGCCTTATTTAAATTTGTTTTACCTTCAGGGGATTGGAGCTTTAAGATTTTCATAAATACATACAAAACAGCTTTAGAAACACACCCTGAAGTTATGTAACCAACTATGTCATTATTAAATGATGTGTAGTTTTTCTGAAAGAACCCTAGGCCTGGGGTCAGGAGGATGTTGCTAATGTTGACTTCAGTTACTCTAGGAGTCATTCTGTTTTTTGTTTTTGTCATTTCCATCAGAATAACTTTAAAGTGCCAGTAACAATGTTATGTAATGAGAAGAAGAGTCACAGTTGTATCTCCTACAATAGTAGCAATATGTTTTTGTGTGCTGTCTTTAAGATTGTTTATTTGGAAGGGAAATATTTTAGCATTTTAGCAGGTTAAAACGGTGTTTAAAGTGTTTGGATTTTTTTGAATAAAGCAATGTAGACCGACTGTGAAGAAGTTGGGGAAGTTTCCTTGTCTAACCTGAGTTTTAGAATCGGGTCGGAGCCATGGCAGAGTTCCATTTCGGCGCAATTCAGCCATCTTGGCATTGAGCTTGTGGGCCAGGACAATAGTGAGAGGCATACACTCCTGAGTCTCGTCAGTGGCATATCCAAACATCAGACCCTGTCAGAGGTGCAGTCGCAGCATTAATAGAAATCGACATAACATCACTAACTTTGTTACCGCCACATTTCTGGCTCCAGTTACCAAACAGAAATATATGAACCCTCCGACCTGGTCACCGGCTCCCACGTCCTCTTCCTTTCGATCCAGGTGAACACCCTGAGCGATATCAGGGGACTGCTGCTCCAAAGCCACCAACACATTGCAGGTCTTATAGTCAAAGCCTGTAGAACAAGGTAACATTTGCCCAGGTAATAGGGTACTGTATGTCAGGACTGTAGAGTTGAACACATTTCTTCATTTAGACAAGAGGGTTTCATTAAATCAGTTTCGTATTCATGTGACAGGTAACACACACACACACACACTACATTTTTCCCCCATTTCCTTTGGTTCAACCCGGCAGGACATCACCTGGGAAAGATACACAGCTATCAGCACCTCCTCAATACCCAGATTATTTGAATTTTGGGTACTTGCCACTTGGACAAAATCAATACTCACACACAACAGTCTTCTAAACGTGCCGTACTCCAGTTTACACAGTTAATTTTTATGCAAGAAAGAAGCTTTAACTGTATGAATCTCGTATTGAATGAACCTCACAGATACCAACTTTCATCACTATACCTTTGGAAGAGTCATCATAGCCAATGTGCTTGATTGTTTCTCTGACAACCTTTTGGTAGTCGACTACGGCCCTGGAAGTGATCTCCCCAGCCAGCAGGATCATCCCCGTCTTAGCAACCGTTTCTGAGGACACAATGACATGCGGTGTGATGGATATAAGACTAAGTAGAAGACACTATTAGAAAAGGGAACAGAGAACACTGGCATACTGAAGGAGGTTTAAGAAACACCTGGCAAGACTTAAATAAAGGATTTTAAATAACTGAATGTGTTATTTAATGCAAGTAACAGAAGTACTAACAACATGTTTATTTTGTCCATGGTGCAGGACATGAACTGTTGCGTTTTGGAAATAATATGACAGGCTTATTTGCATTTCAGTATTGAAATACTGCAAATAAACAGCTTTTAAAAGAGAAGTCTGTCAACTATTAGTAATTACATGATTTTCTGCACATGATAAAAATAACTCACTTGTAGCAACAGCAGGTAAGACATCACATGCTTACACGGTGTTCCATTTGCAGGATTGAAATCTCAGTCATACGGTGGTACAGATGTAAGTTCACCTAATTGCTTGCGTTTATGCAGCAGCACTTTCCAATTCATTTTTGACAATCTGGAACATTCTCATGATCAGCCTGAGGCTGAGGTAAAGCCCACAAGCAAAGACAAGCTGTAGCTTATTTTTAATTAATTAAACAGCTAGTGCACTAAATCGTTCTATAACCTGCATCTCTGGTGTATTCAGGTAAGCGCAATATGGTCATTCATGGAACCAGATAATTATAAAAGGACAATTAGCTAATGATTCAGTCCCTGGATTTAGTTACTGGTTCACCTCTTACCTTCAAGACAGGTCCTTCAAGGTATCTTGGGGAGGCGAAACATCTGCACTCTCTAGGGTAACCACAGGGGTTCCACAAGGCTCTGTCCTTGGCCCCCTTCTCTT
>JAUBNQ010000014.1:11883724-11901538 GCA_032353495.1 Ctenopoma kingsleyae | reverse complement strand
CATCCTGCCTGCACCTCCTGCACACCGGCCGTACCCATCATGCGCGCTCCCAGTAGAGCTCTCTCTCTCTCTCTCTCCCTCTCTCTCTCTCAGAGCACCAAACCATATGAGCACCTGGATGGTGGGCAGAGCAAGAAAGCAAAAACAAAAATCAGCTGCTAAAGTGCAGAAGGGCGGAAATATTTGAGCATCAGTGACGCATAAATTTGGTATTAGTGCGTCACCGATAGGGAGCATTGATCAGCATGTCAATAGTAAGGGTTTAGGTTTGAAGACTCCTTGCTGCCACTGTGACTGACATAATACACCTCAAAGAGCGCTCCAGTTGGTAGAGGCTGAGTAAGTATTACAGACAAATTAGTATATTTAAGGTTTCTTTAGTTCTTTCTTTAGTTATTCAGCAGATTGTACCACAAAGTGTCTATACACTCACTCAAGTACAGAGCTTAATTTACCCAAGTATTAAAGGAATATTCTAGCAAATAAAGTTGGAGGTCTTACATCAGATAGACAACAGGGCAGGGGCCAAAACAATTGCTAGTACAGGTCAAATTGTCCCAAACACGGGAGTCTACAATTTACATTACATGTAAGGTTATCTTTGAAATTAATACCTACAGAAAAAGCACACAATATTTGAAATAGGAAATTATCAAAACAAACAAAAAACACAATACACTGATACAAATAACCAGCACAAAAATATTCAAAGGTAACACAAGGAGCTGCTGAATATATTTAGTTTCACAATCAGTTATACACAACAGTTTAATAATGGAATAGTAACTTATTGAATGTGTCTTTAACCTTCACACAGTCAGACGCTCCAGAGCATCATCATAACATTTGTTCCCAGATTCTCTGATTGGGATTAATGCAGATGCGTAATCTCAGTGGAATGTACTGACCCCAAGCACCAGCTGTCCACTCAGAGCAGACACAGTCAAATCTGTAAATATTTGGACTGTGACACAATTTTCATGATTTTCACTCTGTCAAGATGTACTTCAACTAGAGATGGTCAGCTTTAATTTAATTTAAAGGTTTAGTCAAAATATAGCATGAACCATGTTGGAATTACAACTATTTTTCTGGTTTAGAGACAAATCAACACAATCATAATTTTAATTGTTAGTTTTAATACTTGGTTGCAAAATCCTTTGCAGTAACTGACTGCTGGAAGTGTGGAACCAACAGACACCACCAGACAAAGGGTTTCTTTCCTGGTGATGCTCTGCCGGGTCCTTACAGCAGCTGTCTTCAGTCCATGCTTATTTTAGAGTGTTTTGCTTTCAGGAAATTAAATACAAGTGAAGTGATTTACTTGGCCAAATATTCTAGTTTTTGCCTTAAAACAATATTGGGTTGACAATATTGATTAGATACTATAGCTCAGCTTTTGTCACCAGTCACAGCAAAACAAATATAAGAGAACCAGTTCCACTGACACACTACATCTAACATACTTCACAGGTAGGTGCAGTAGTATACTTCTAATCATGAATATTTCCTTCACTTCTCCAGACTTCTAATCCAGTTGTCTCATCAGGTCATCGCATGTTTTTAAAGAACTTTTTCAGAACAGTTTTTTTTACGTTTCTTTTGTCAAAGTCTATTCTGTTCTTCCTGTTTAATGGTTTAGATCCTGCAGTAAACACTATACTCTGGTGAAGTCTTCTTTTGATTGTTAACTCTGGCAAGGATATGCCTCTCATAGAGGGTGTTATGGATCTGAACAACTGCCTTACTTCTTACAGTATTTATTCACCTGGGAAATAATTATTTTGTCATCCATTGCAGTTGTTTTCCATGGTCTCTTGGGCCTTTTGGTTTCCCTGAGCTCACCAGTGTGTTCTGTGACACAAACAATGGAATATTCTGCAATGGCAAAGTCAGTCAGTTGACCTAAAGCTATTTGCATTTCACCTTCAGAAGGAAAAACACCTCAATACCAAGCAGCAAGTAAAGACAGTTGAAGTAAAGACCTGGCAGAGCATGTACCCAGGATGACACCGAGTTTCTGGTGATGTCTGTGGATTCCAGATTAAAACTGTCTCTGGGTGTGCACTGGTAGCCTAGAGGTTTGTGCATGTGCAATGTTGCCGGTTTGCGTCCTGGGTTGGGGACCTTTGTTGCATGTCTCTCCCTCTCTTTGCCCCATGTCTCCTGTCTATCTCTGTTACTATTGCACTGTCAAAATAAAAGCTTAAATGCCAAAAACATAATCTTTAAAAAATAAAAAACTGACTTTATGAATATGTTAGTTTATCCAAATGCTTTTGACCCTCTGAAATTGTGAGTGTATGTAGAAAATTAGTTGTATTTTATCCAATATTTTTGACCAAACCCTTAAATTAAAGCTGAGTTTCCACATTTGCAGCACATCGTGACAGAACCAAAATGAAAAATGATGATTGTGTTACTGTCAATGGATTAACATTCACATGATGCATCATTAGGACACACCAAATACATGACCTATTCCCTCATGGTAAGTCTAGACCAAAATGTAACCATTCAGTTGACCTCAGTGTGTGTAATGTGTGTATGAATTGTAAAGATTGAAATCAGAGCCACACTTCTACAGTCGCTTTTTGGTTTTAACCAGGCCTTTCTCCACCAGGCAGCGGTAGAACTCCTGGATGTATGTGTACACACAC
Organism: Ctenopoma kingsleyae; assembly: GCA_032353495.1. Taxonomy (NCBI): domain Eukaryota; kingdom Metazoa; phylum Chordata; class Actinopteri; order Anabantiformes; family Anabantidae; genus Ctenopoma; species Ctenopoma kingsleyae. The sequence goes on along the minus strand of JAUBNQ010000014.1, from coordinate 11,898,878 downwards.
TTCCAGTCGGGCTCTTTCATACGGACTAAATCATCGGCATCCAGCAGAGGGGGGCAGCCTGCCAGCCTCCTGCAGACAAAAACAGTGTCAATGAAAAATGACCGGAGACAAACAATGACAAAGTATGTTATCAGAAATGTTCAGTCACTTTGTTCTTAAGTGCATTTTACTGCTGGAGTTTATTCCAGAGAAGATACATCTGCATCCTCATGTAACGATTTAGATCTTACTCTGCAGTGGTGAAAGCCAGCTGGAAGTTTTCCCTGGGTTTGTTGGGGTTGAGGATTGAGTATTCAAAAGCGTCAGGGAAGAACCGGTGGACCAAGGCACAGAAGGCTATTCCATCTTTCCAACTTGAGGAGAAGTTCTGGATGTCCACCCCCTGTTTCATCCCAGAGAGGAGCCAGTTTTAAAGAAATAGTGGTAGAAAATGACGCATAAGGGGCAGAGCTATGTATAGCTCAATGGGGCAATAATTCACAGACAGAGAGAGTCAGGGCATGTTTACCTCATATGGCTCTGTTTTGGCCCTGCACCAATCCAGAAGCATCTGTTTGACATTTTTAGCATTGGGTGCTGCAGCAGGAAGACATTTCTGGGCTGAGGCTACAGCGGGACTGGCCTTGCTGAGGAGAGGAAAAGAAGGTATACACTAGATGTACAGAAAGTTATCTTATCTTTTAACATGGCAAAGGCTTTACACAAATATTTTCTTTTGGGTGGACGATGTAGACATCGTCATTTCCATCAGATGGCACCAATGCTGACATAGGTTAATAGAAGCAGCATATAAATAGGCCCCATCTGAACAAAAGTGTCTACTATATGTTAACATTTACCACATAGTTAAGTTAACAAACACAACGTGACTTACATGCCTGCTGTCCTGGTGAAAGGAGCAGATGAGGAGGCCTGGACTATTGTTTCTGACAAAATACAAAGAATCTGATTAAAACCAAAATGCTTAAAGAACTGTAATATAACTAGATATAACTGAAACATACAAAAATGAAAGTAGAATATGTTCATGTTCACCAATAGGGATTTTGTCAAATTAAACTTACTGTTTGTTGATGACTGCTGGTTCATAGATGCTCTTCCTATGTTTATTCCTCCCCCTGTGGCGCCTCCTTTGCTTAGGCCTTGCTGTCTCAAGTCCTGCTGCCTCGATCCCCGCTCCTGCTCCCGTTTTTCTGATGACAGATGGTGGAGAAGTTAGAAAGGAAGCAATTTATCAGAGGAGGAGGAGTTAGGATGATATTATGTTTACTTTTCTGGACAGCAAGTGAGCAAATGTTTTCCTCACCTCTCTTTTTCTTGAGCAGGTCCCTTAATGCAGCACGAATCATTCGTCTCTCTTCAAAATCGACAGCGTTGTCCAGCTGAAAAGATAAAAAATAGATTAAAAGTAAAAACAGGACCATGTATCTATCCATCAATCTGTCTATCTATCTTCACATTTGATCGTTCACTAGCTCACCATCTTGTTGAGAACCTCTTCATCCTCAATAGCAGCCAGTTCTTCACTGATCAGCGACGTTGGCCCACCATCAGTTTTTGACTCCATGTTTGAAGAGTAAATCTGGTTGGATAGCGTGAAAACACAGGTCTGGACACGTCCTCAGCAAAGATATCAAGTAAACATGCAACTAATAATGTTCTGATAAGGCGATCCTTGCCTTTCTGTTATGTAAATGATACAAATTGGCTTAAATGAGCATAACTTTATCATTTACACAGAACTGAAAAAATCTTCTCTGAATTCTTTAGACAGATGACATGGACTGGACTAGACTATTTCCCGTTGTTTACATTAAATAATGCAAAAATATCACCACACAGCATGTGTTCTACTTGCACTCTGTTCAGTAATTGAAATATGAACAATTATATAAACTAATTTGCGAATCATAACAAACAAACTGAGCAGATGTGCAAAGAAATGTGTTTGTCTTACTGAAGTACCCCTCACTGCATCTCTGCAACTGCAGCACAGAAGGGGCAAAAACACGTACAAATATAGTAATGTAGTGGAACAAGAGCATTACCAAGAGTCATAAAACTATGTGTGCTCAGACACAGACAATCAAGAGCTGTGATCAAACTTAATTAAACAAGATGTAAAAAATAACTAAGAAATAGAAATTCAGATTATGAATTGGTGGCTGTTGAGGCGCAGTGTTACTTACCTTTTCACGTTGTACAGTTGTATGTCTTGCGGTGGTCTGTGGACTTCTTAGAAGAATTCAGGACTCTATTCTCCTCTCCTCCACCTTTCTCTAAACTTGTCTGGAGTGCTGTGGAAGTTCAGCCTTGACATCACACCTCTCACCACAGCACTTCATAAGAACGCATGTTTGCAGAGAGGTTGCTTATATGAACCACCCAAGATGGAAAGAAAGAAGAGGAGGAGGGAGAAACACATCAGGTCCTTGTCATCTGGTCTCTGTCCCCCTCAGCAGGGTCCTTGTCCTGTCACTACATCCAGGATCATGTGTGAAAGTCTACGGAGCACAGCACAACTCTATTCTTTAAACTCCAAAATTGACTTAGTTAATTTTCATGTGGACGGAACTACAGACAAACCCAAATCTGCTCGGAGATGAAGGAGTTAACAAGGACAAAAAGTAAGGAGCACTGCCTTATTCAGGCAAAAGGCTGACCAGTGAACCCTCTGCTGTTTACAGCAGTAGAGGAATCTTAAACAGGGAATAAAGAGTGTGCACACACACACACGCACACACACACAAAATCTGAAAAAAACTAATGAAGATAAAATGGTTTTTTCAGCTTCAGTAATGACGATTTAGTCTTGAACAGGCACCTCTCCACAGAAACAAGGCAAACTGCTCCACCAAGTGGTGACTATTAAGAACTGCTTCAACCACAATGTTACAACTGTGCAGAACACTGAACAGCAATAATTTTAATAATCATTAATAACCCACATCTGAATATAACTGAATGTGTAAGCTAGGAAATTATGTTTTAAACACTTTACAGTCTTTTATAGCTCCACGGACACTGCATTTATAGAGATCACACATTTTAACATAATACAAAAGAAGGTTAGCATCAAATCAAATGTTTCTATGTTTGTGTTAAATATGTAGAAGGTGTGACAATGGAGTTATGTTATTTAATGCAAGTAACAACTTTGACTCTAATGACCTGTTATTTACCAGTTTATTTTTATTCAAGCAATTGCAGCTCATGTTTGATTCACCCATAGCTTTTCTCCTTCACAGCACCTTTGGCTGCTGTTGGCATTCATTTTACAAAATAACAAATCAGTTCTTTCTCTTCTACACTATGTCCAAATAAGGCATGAGGCAAATGTTTCATTCCTAAACCAGTATATGTACAGCAATATATAACAATAAAGTACATAAATTTAATAAAATAACTATTTACATTTAACTAGCATCAAACAATTAAAACCAGTATGTACACAGAAACCACAGGCTTTGAAGGCAAGACTTTCGTAATCTGTCAGTGCAACTTTTGCTTTGCCCCACACTCATAATATGAACAACATGAGTTTCACTGATAGTATAACACTAAAAAAAACATGACAGTGGAGGTCGTTCTGATCATAGCACAATCAACTTATTAAAATGTGTTATAAAATATGATGATCAGATTACTGAAACAATAAAATCTATCATTCACATGCTGTAGTGTTACTGTAGTTATTTGAAAACCAGCCTGATAATTAATAAATGAACACAAGGACATAAGTTATGCTGTTAACAGTTGAGGTATTAATTAACAAAGCCATTTATCAAACTGCAAAATAAAACATGTCATATCTTTCTTGCACCATTTTCAACCTAGTGTGGATATATGGAACGCATCTTAGGTTCATATATGAATTCACAATATGACATGATGCTCAGGACAGTTTATAAATGGCACACCTGAAGTACAAATCCATGATATATTAAGTATTTCAATATACAATCCTGCCTGATTTTGCCTTTTTGGCATTCAGAAGAGAAGGTCGGCATCATAAAAAAAAAAAAAACTTAATGTATGGCTTTGTTGTTGTGTGAGAGCTCGAGCTGTATGTGAGCAATGCTCATGTCTGATCACTGACAGAACCAGATTTACTACACTTTTTAGAGTGACTAAAAAGCTCCAGTAGACATTTGGCATACCATACACGTAGGAGGAAATGTAACAGACACCCCAGGTCATTTAAGATGCTTTCAGAAGCAGCACTATACAGTCACCTGCTCAGTACAACTGACTGTTCTCTAAAGAGAGAGGGACAGTACAGACAGGACAGAGGGACACCAGTGCTGTCTAATATTATATGTGCAAGATAATTGCAGACCAAAATCTACAGCATAACAAAGCCAGTGCTTACTATGACTATTCAAAAATAAATATTTTCTTTACATAAATATTAAAAGGGGAATAATGTTTGTCACAAAATAAATTTCAATAAAATGCTTTGCAAACACTGAATGAAAACATAACACTGTCCAGCAGGAGAAGTGTCAACCAACTTTTTAAAATGTCACCTACAAAAAGGGAGAATTAATCTGAACAGAAGGATTTAAGAAACAACCTTAAAGTAAGTTTTAATCTTCTTTGTTCCTCATCACTCGTCCACAGGGACGAGACAGCTAAAGTTGAGTGACACTCCTTAGAGACCGCGTGAACCTAATTATTGAGGTATACTGCAGTGAGTGCACTGTTTAACAGATGGCAATAATTGGACTAATTCTACAGAGAGACCATCTTTAAAACCAGTTTTGAGAAAAAAGAAAATCTAGGCCTTAAAAGGAAGCCACACAGAGGCTCATTGTGAAGGACAAACCATAGAGCTCAGGCCTCTTAATAAAAATGTGCTTCAGTAGAGGAAAAGAGGCATCTCATTGCACAGAAATGTTGGCTCTGTCCCCAGGCCCCCAGAGAATGGTTTTAGCCCTACCAACAACAACAACCGCAGTTTCCTTATTTAACAAGCTTCCTTTACATACCAACAATAAAAGCTGCCAAAAAACAAGTCCCTTACCAAGACAGGACCAGGTGAATGTCAGGTAACTGTACCATTAATATGTACTTTCAATATGAATTGTGCTCGTTCAGAGTTAAGGAGGAGTACTCGCTAAGCCTCGCAAACCTCAGTGTTGCACGAGCTGACAATATCCACGACAGCCACTCAAAACATCAATCTGAGCCCTCTGTAAATGAGAACAGTTTCACAGTGGAGTAGTATGAGTGACAGTGTGAAAACCTCATGAGGTACCGAACAGTTTAGTGTGCTCATGCATGCATATACTTCTATAGGCTGTGTACGAGTAATTTACAGGTTCAAGGAAAGACGTCAACTGTCACTGTGATAAACAAACGCAACGTTTTCCTCTCAGATTTCAGGTTCTGTGTGACCAGAGGAGAAATAAATTGGCACAGTGAGGAGTTAAAAATATTTAACTAGAAAAGAGATCTGTAACATCATCAGTGATGACGGCCTTATAAGGTCACACTCCCTCTTCTGATTTTGACCACTTAGTGACACAAAATACAGCTTTATCCTTTAACATTTTATTATCTTCTTCATCCCTTCAGTCTATTTTGTCTTCCTGTTTCCCATCTGTTCTCTGCTGCTGATATGTTGGTTCAGATGCACCAGCTTCGTCCAAGTCCTCTTCACTTGCTTTGTGAAAATCAACTTCTTCTGACCCTTTAGAACAAGTTGATTTGGCCCGGCGTGCATCCAGGTAGCTGACAATGAACTCAGAGTTCTGATAGATAAGCATGCCGGATAAAGTCAGCACTGCACCGGCACAACTGAGGGCAGACAGTTCGCTGCCGAAAAGCAGCTGAGACAACAGCAGGTTTCCCACCACACTCAGGTTGCCGAGGATATGCAGAGTGACGGCCGAGGTGAGCGTTATTACGCAGCAGCTGGCCAAGTTGTACATGACTGAGCCCAGGCAGCTGAGCAAGATGAAAACCCACAGGTGACGGTCGTAATGCAGCGGCGACTCCAGCATAGCCCAGTTTTCTAAGGCCAGAGCTGCCACAGCCAAGATGCAGAAGCTCGGAATTGACATCAGGTAGAGAAGGAACACAGAGTTGATCTTCTCCTCCTGCAGTAAGATGCCTGCATAAACAAGGAAACAACAACATGTCATATTTTATTGGACTGTTTATGTAACATAAAAAGGTTCCTGTGTTTTCCTAGTCAGAATAATAGGAACAGACTATCTTCTGTTCATTCACAGTACGCTTTGAAGCCTTCTGATAACAGGAAAATGACACGGAATTATGCAAAACTCCTGGTTTCAAAGTTTGTGTGTCCTGATGTTTTGACAGACAGGAAGCAAAACACATATACAAAACTTAATGTGTAAGTAAGAACTATTCACACACTTTAAACACTCCATAATGGCATAATGTGACAAAAAAACTCAAAAAAAGTGCATACTCACAATAGGTTTGTGAGAGAAAAATAAAGTAATTAGGGAAACTGTTACAACAAGTTAGAGAGGATGAAAATAGCTTGTTGAAACTTGAAACAACATCGAACAGCTAATGTGGCACCTCATGGATGGACATCAAGTTTTTAATGTCCAGCAATTTCCATCTGCTGGACCTTGTTTACAAATCCTGCTCCAAAGGCAAAAACACAATTTAAAGCATAAAGGAAATGAAACTTAAGAAAAGAAGGGGACAACTTTCTAAACACATCTGCAGTCTCCCTGTGCTGCTCCAAGTACAATATACAGTAAATAGCATGACATTCCTCTGAGCAAACCTGAATATCTGTTTTAGTGTTATATAACAAAAAGACCCGGCCTCCATATATTTTTAGCATTTCTTCTCTGACAACTACGTTATGGAGACTAATGTCATTAAAGTCTAATTCACCACATAAAAACAAACTTTAAACAGCAATAAATGCTTTTGAGTGTGAAGAACATTTGATAAATAAATAAACCACAAATGTAGTGAAGGAACTGAACAACTCATATGACATTTCAAACTGGAGAAAGGAATGTGTTTTGCCAGGACATGGTTACTCAAACCTGGGCCAATCTGAAATGTGTTTAGTACTGAATGACTTCAGTTTACTTCAATCAATAAATCAATGAAAAAAAATAAATAAAATCAATCAATAAAAACTCAATATGTAAACACTCAGTAAGTGCTTTCTGTTGATATAAACAAAGTTATAACAGTACATTTGCTAAAAATGTGTCAAGGACTCAAGGAATAAGTGATTATTAAAAGGGAACACGATGTTCTTTTTAAAAGTTTGAAACACATTGCATTAGAGGACACATGCTCTGAGAGCAGTCACACCGTTATTCTGTTCTTCAGGAATTTCATGAACGTAGTTTATACAAGTCAGATTTTCTGAAAACAGAAATGTGGTGAATAAATAAAAATGAGATAGACTTTAAATGCAGCTAATTTAATCTATTGGTTTGACTGTTAAAAGCATTTATTTCCAAACGTATCAGTCCATCACAAAACATAAGCACAACAGCAGCATGTGCCCGTGACGTGAGACACATACACACACACACACACACGCACACACACACGCACACGCACACGCACACGCACGCACACAGATGTTGTATTATGTTTCCTAGGAAACCAGAAATACGCTACAGTGACATCCCATCATGATGTGTGTGTGAATCACACAAACCACTAAAAAGTTCCAGGACCGCAGACTGCTGCACTGTCCAGGGGGAAACACTAAAATATTCTGATGTCAGTGACATGAGATGAAGTTTCTAAATAAAAACTTCACAGAGGTTACGTTCTGTAGCTACAAAATGAAAACACAACAAAACTAAAAGTGTTAATATCAACAGTCTGAGGTGACAAACAGGACAGAAAACAGTGGAACTCACTCTGCTGAATGGACTTAACACCCCTCAACATGGTGGCTGCAAATACAAAGAAGCAGCCGGTCTGATCAAACTGGACCTCTCCCATGATGCTGAAGGAGGCTCCCAGGCAGATGGGCATCATGGCTGTGTATTTCAGGATGTGATGCTGTTTGCCCAGGATCAGCGTGGAGATGACCAAAGTAAAGAGCGGTGTGGTGGTATAGATCATTTGTGCAAACGACAGCTGGACATAGTTCAGTCCCATGTTCCCAAAGGCAATACTCGCACAAAATGTCAGACTCAGCAGGAACACCTTACATTTTGCGCTGGTGGTCAAGTCCTGCTCTCCAACCCCTCTGTGGCGAATCACCTGGAGTTTGATCAGCCCATAGTCCACCACTATGGCTGTCAACATGTGAAGCGCTGACAGCAGCAGAGGGTACCTGAAGTTGTAAACTGCAAATATCCATTTGTTGAGGCTGGAGATGGTGGTACCCGTCACCAACCAAATAATGACTGCTGACAGCAGATGGAGCATCTCTGCGGGTGGCCTCCTGCTGCCTCTCGGTTGCAGAGTCGCCTCGCATTTTGAGAAGCCATCGGCGCTGATCATGTTCTTATCATTGTCCTCTCTGTAAGGAAAACACATGCTAAATCCGTAACTCTCACCTCCACATGAAACGCGTGACAAAACCGGCAAGTTCTGGGTTATAAATGTCGTTTCCCTGTGTGGTGTTAGTCAGTCTGTGCTGATGAGTAATACTGTATTTTTCAGCACCACCTAAAGACATAGAGCGTGTCTGTTAGCAGGACGGTCTGGTTGTGAGACGCACCCTGAGTACACAACCTATGCTGGACCAGGAAGAAAGACAGGAGAGTTTACACAGCAGAGGAGGGATGTTCGGGGCGGGCTGGAAAACTGCACACACCTTCTCCACGCCTGGTATTGGTTATTATACAGACATACTGCGATGTACCGACAGTCCACAAACTTCAGCTGTGTAGTTAACATAATGAGGCACTGGGCGCGCCTGTAACTAAAGCTTATAAATAACATAGAGAGCACCAGTAAGTTATGGTTTTTCCACACGCTGGCTTCAAATAGCAGCTTACTTCATTGCCCGCGTAGCGCTTGTGATTTCTTTTTCCAGCACCGGCGCAAAGGGAAACCCTGAAAACTCACACTGTGTTGTCAACACAAACAACTCTCTTGTAACACCGTGAACCTAAATGTGGCGGTTACGGTTTCATTCATGATGTTAAGCGAGTTTGAATTAACCACAGTTCGTGTCGGTAACCGTCAACACAAGAGAACAACGGAGCTTTTATCTGACAAAAAAACAGGTAAGCTAACTGACCTCTGGTACGGACTGACCTGTCACTTGACACCGAGCACCGAACGGCTGCTCTCGGCTTGTGTCATGCTAACGTTAGCTAGCAGCTCTGTCTATAGCCGTGAAACAGTAACGTTAGCGCTCGTTAGCTAGCTAACGTCAGACATCAGCCGTTACTCCTGCGCTGACTCGGTTTTTCGCTTTCACTGAACATTAGCTACACACACCACGACTGCTGTGAGTTACATTTATCTGAATACGAGCACCATTATTTTACCTTGTTCTTCTTCGACGAGTACGTTGACAGCACTGGCAGCATCCCCAAATCTCCGTCAGTCAGTCGGTCACCGTGCTGTCAGCCAAGCCGGAGCGAACCCTCTTCGGTGTCATTGGATGGTTCATTTAAAGGGCAATGCCACTCATTTCTGGGTATGGCGCAAGCTGAACGCAACCTCTTTGCTGAGCAGGATTTGATGCGTTGGACTCGACATGACGAGTCACCTGATCATAAACCATCCAGCGAAAATTATGAAATCTGTACGTTTTCAGGAAACATGCAGAAGCTTGCAATTGTAGAGTTTTATTTGCAAAATGCACAAAGGCCTAACTACCTATAAAAGATGCATACAGTTTTGCATTATTATTTTGTATTATTAATCAGATTCTGAAAACTAACTAGTAACTACAGTTCAAATAAATGCAGTGGACTAAAAGCATGAAATTTGCCACAGAAATGTAGTGGACAAAGTATGAAATAGCAGAAGTAGAAATCACTCTAAACTGTAATTTTACAGTTAACTAACCTGCATTATATACTTTTGTTGATGCTTCACACCACTGACACCAAACCAAGCAAACTGGAGACATTAGTACAATTTCACCTTCCCATACACCTCTGTATCCCTTCTATATACTGGCTTTACACAAGATATGTTCAAGACTCAACTCTCAACTTCCCTTTTTTCTGTAACAGCAGATGGGGTTGGTTGATCATGATGTTTCAAAGAAAAAGTTTATTTAAATATGTTTGCATGGAAAGTTAAGTTCAGGTGATAAAGAAAGTTTAAATGAGCAAAAGTACATGAAGAAATGCAGAGGTATTACTGTACATTTGCATTGCTTAAATTCACATTAGATGAAAAGATTTTAATTATTATAATAAAACTAACTTTTTCATTGAAACAGATGAGCAACTGTGCAATCTGTAACATGAGAACTGTTCTAGAATACAACTACATTATATAGTCATGAAGATGACATTACAATCTGAAGTTCTAGAAAAACTGATGCACAGCTGGAAGACTTAAAAAGTGTAGATCCTTGCTATCATGTCTAGATAGAAAGGATCTACACTATTTACACTATTTTTTATGCCAGTGGTTTTCTGCATGAACCTGCCCTGAAGTGTGATCTTCACCAAAGTCCCAAATATCATAAAAACCTATATTTATAAGCTGATAAAACACAAGTACTCACGATTTTCATGTTTTTATTGAACCAGATGTCCTAAGAGACTGAGATGAAGCAGTTCCATAAGAAAGAATGGTCCAAGATTCCTCCTGAATGTTGTGCAGGTCTAATCCAAAGCTATACAGGAAGAATTTGCTTGAGGTTGTTGCTACCAAAGGTGGTTCAACCTGTTATTAAAGCACTCTTGTCATTATTTTTTCCACTGTCACGCTGTATGTTTAATGGGCGCGTTCAATAAAGACATAAAATATCATGACTGTATTTTATCAACTTAGAAATATTGTGTTTGCTGATATTTGTGACTTTGACAGTGCCATTCCTTTTTCTTTCCACTGTAGTTTTGTTGAAAAACTATTGAGTACAATAATGACTTTTAGTTTATGAAACATCTACATATCCTAATGTAATTTATTGTTAGATGAAACGTTTCTGGTGTCTGCTTTGTTATTTTACAATTATGAGAGAAGTTAGCATTCAACATCACCTCAGTCTTTTCAAGAGAAATGTATCGTATGTGTATGTACTGCTTTGTGACTTAAATCATTTGAACAAAATAGCTTTGACAGTAATCAACAGTACAGTGACAGCTTTGTTTTTATTTGAGCTCAAAAATGTCAAATTTTCGAGGTCATTGGGCACAAAAGGTGAGTTCACATCATGTTTCTGTAACCAGTAGTCCACAAACAATTAGCTAGGTAACAAGGCTTCTCGCTGTAGAAGCGCAGAAACACAGTAAAACCATGCATAGCTGTGTAGCATATATCGTTACCTGCAGGTAACCATATGATTGTGCTTTATTGAACAACACCTTATTTGCATCATTAATACTGTATACTGGACTTTAAATTTTATATTCAGAAATGTCATTAACTTGTATACAATCTTGTCTCCACTTAGGATTATGTATACACAAATGGAGTTTAAGTTGTAATGATAATGTGGTTGTTCAAGTAATGTGAAAGAATATTTTCATACAATGATTATAATAAGGTGATTCTACTTCTAATATTCTCTTGCTATATACAAGCCAAAACCAACCAGGCAATTGTACATCTGCATCATGCCCTATTATAATACACATTCAGCTAAAACCTATAAATAAACAAGTTACTAATACTAATGTACATAAGTGCTTGCTTCAACACTAAAACCTTAGCAAGTGTATTGCTAATCCTTTCCTTCATTGTATTCTGGCCCTTGACTGATCAGAAATTAAATTTCACTGTGACAGAAACATAATATTAATGCTGCATAAAACACTTCATCAAGGAGTATTTTAGTCTCAAGTGATTATGTAGTTGTGTTATTGCTGTCGTGAGATTAAAACAACACAACTGTAAATACAGAAACCATTCGCAGAGCTAGTTCATTCTAACAGTTATTATAAACTAGGGGAATTAATTTACTGCTTACTAAAACAATAAACCTTGATATTTTCAGAAAATTCTAACAAAATAAAATGAACATAGCCTGCCAGATTGCTGCAATCTCTATTGTGGGTATTAGGGATTTCCTGCTTTTTTACACAATTAAGGCTAAAATTACCATCAAGCACCAATATAATCCGTTGTTAAAGAAAATCCCCCCAAATTAGCTAATGTATACTTCACTGGAACTATGGTTGAGCCTTAAGATATTTAAAATAGTGGATATATAAGTAAGTGTACTGTCACAGTTCCATAAAGTTAGATCCAATTGAGACATATTTGCAGGAATCATTGCTGCAAATAGCTGTAGCAAAGGCAAACATATTTTGAGTTTTAGTTCCTAGTATGATTTAATACATTATATGTCAATCTCAAAAATGCTGGATCCTGTGTTTCTTGCAATACAATACCAGCCTGGTAAAATTTGAAAGTAGACACTCCCAAATCCTATCCCAGACACTGTGAAAAAATGGTGGCTTACTCCTTTAACACAACCAGAAACATAATTTCAGTATTACTGTACAGTATGTGGGAAACAGCAGTTGCCTGTAAAACATAATGGGCTTTTCAGTCAGTTGTTGATCCAAAGAGATTAACATCTACTTTGGTTTTCAGTAGCTGCTCTTAAGAGGCCAGTCAGCCTGGACAATAACTGTAAATCCTTCAAGTTATACTGTAGTTTGTGCAATTTTAAGAAGTAGAATTGTAAACTTCCCCAAAAATTAGGCGAGATCAGTAAGTTAAGTTCTGCTGTGATAAAGCTGTGTAGTGCAGAAGAATGCTTTGTCTTGCTACAGTCCTTTCAAAGCCTGGCATCTCTGTCAAAGGATGAGGAACAATGTTCTTCCCACTTGACAGGGAACAAGACATTCAGTGCTTATACCAAAACATCTGCAGCACTCCTTGTCCCAAAGTCATCACCACACACACACAATACAACAAGTCTGTTCTGGTGCAGAAAGAAGTTCTCTGTAAAGCATATATCGATGTTTTGTCTCCAGACACAAACACATAAAAACTCTATGTACTCTCATAAATTTGTTCTCTACAGTGCTGAGGAAGCATACACACAAACTGAGGCTGTGCATTCTGAAAACACAAGTTATACTACAGCGGAAAAGATTAATAAGTAAGTGGAAGAAGGAGCCCGTTTTGTGCTTGAAATTCAGGAAGCGAGGGCTAATTTCACACATCCACACACATAAACAACTGTCCATAACTCACAGAGTATCCTTATATCAGGAGAAACCACGCAGTCTGTCTGATGTCATGGTCTAAGTGGAAATTTCATCTTGGAAGATACAGGGGCACCGGCTCCAGTCCTGTCTTTCTTTGGCCTCCCAGTAACCACCCTTGTAGACGTAGGTGCTTTCCCCCGTTGTATCATCTGTTCTCTTCTCAAACCACACTGACTGGTAACCCTCGATATCTTGCCCTGATGACACAGAATCAAGCTTTCTTAAGACTGATTCAGACTTAAGAAGATTGGTGTCAATACACACAATTTTCCAGACGTAAAGAGTAAAATACCAGGAGTCTATATGAAGAAAAAGGATTAAAGACGTTTTGATGTTCATCCAAAAGAATCATGAAATTCAACTAAGGCTTTGATTCAGTTTCCTTAAACCTGATATATCCAAGCATCATTGTATTCATGGAGTCCTATATTCCAACTGTAATCTGAGTAGTCAGTTACTAGAATCCAGGTTTTTTTTACACTTTTTCACCTGACAAATACAGGGAAAAATGACAACCTCCATCAGCATGATGATTGAAAATGTATGTTACAATGTAGTATTTCAACATTTGAATACAAATTTAGTTTTTGCTATTGCCCATGGATGGACACACAGACACGTCTCACCTTCCTCTAGGGCATGAGTGGATTGCACCTCCCTTCTTTTCCTCTCCTGCCTCTGTCGTTCCTCCAGACGTTGCTTCTGGGAGTTTGCTTCATCCCACACACCTTCCTCCATTAGCCGCTGGTCTGGCCGCAGACGACTGTCAGTGGGCGCAACACCCTCTTCTGGCTCATTAAGAGTAAGAGCCAGGGAGGAGAAAAAGTACATGTTCTCTGCATTATCCCTGGAGAGGAAAGATAGAATAGACACCACAATAGGACAAAAGAAAATGTCAGAGAGAGAGGAGGGAAAGGGCAAATCTCTAAGGAGGTGGCAGAAATGTGTGAGATAAGAGAAACATACGGGAGAGGATATTTTTTCCACAACAGCTTGGGCTGAAGAGTCTGATAAACTGTCTTTTGTTTGCCCTCAGAGCCTCCGCATCCTTGGCTGCTGTCCACTATTTTGGACCTCTCCATTTTTTCATCCCAGGTTCCTGACAGGATGTAATGGGCTGTGCCCTCGCTGTCCTCTACCACTCCTGTCACCTAGAGACATCAGAGAAAATGACACACAGGAAGAGATCAGTTACATTCTGACCTCTAAGCGCTGACATATTCCCAGCTGGATACTACTTTGCATAATTTTATGTTCTGATTTGGATGATTCCTTCAGTTTTTTTTCCTTGTTGACAAAGAGTTTAGGGAATAATTTAAATCATTTAAATAATTTTTTAAGCTGATGAGTCAGTAACTACATGTTCTTGCTATATACATAGATACTGACACAAAAGTGATCAATAAAAATACATCTTTCATAGGTGATCTACACTAGTAAGCACTGGGCACAGAGCATACAAGATTTGTTAAACATATTAAAAAACAATAGACAAAAACAAAAACAGTGTAATTCAATCATAACACATGCATGGGCAATGCAGACAACCAGCTAATATGTTTTATGCTGATGAAAAAGTACAGAATGATAACAAACTTACTTTACGTGGGACGTCTCTGGAGAAGTAGCTGTAGGGGGAGAATTTGAGATGGCAGGTGTCTTTGGTAGTAGTGTTTACAATGTCAATGTCCCCAGACTGCCAAGAGCAATAGACATGAAAACAGTAATGTAACCCAATCACACATATTGATACAAAGCACATTTAATTCCTGAACAGATATTTCCAGTCTGTTAACTAATTCAACTGTTTCTAGAAGGTCTCT
>JAUBNQ010000014.1:11870131-11883624 GCA_032353495.1 Ctenopoma kingsleyae | reverse complement strand
TAGTCAGTCACCTGATCAATCCAAAGTTTTCCCACTATAATATTGTGCACTGTTGATGTCACTTTACTCCACACATAGTGGTTTCCGCTTGAGTGAAACTGCAAATGAATGTTTCCTACAGAGAAGAGAAAAAAGACACACAAACATCGAAAAGGTGAATAGCAGTGCTGCTTTATATTTACACTGTATTTTTATCTTATATTTGGGTGATATTGAAACATATATACTGTTTGCTGATTGTCTGCATGAGCTGCATCTAGTTAAATTTTTGACTTTTACTTGTTTCTTACCTAATGGCACGACAGAAATATATTTCCCACGAAACTTGCTGTCAATAGTGATATGCTGCCACAGGGTCCATCCTCGCTGTGACATCACATGGTGGGCAGCAGCTGGTGGGTGATGACTGACCTGAGGGTGAATGGTATGAGCTGTGTCAGCAGAGGTAATATAGACACCATAGGATAATTTGATCTCTCTGTGAATAAAACAGATGTGTCAGGATCTGGGCATGTAAATGTTTAATATGCTGCATATGTTTTTGTCTCACCTGCTCAGCAATTGAGCGATAACCGTACTCCTCCAATCGGTCCAGCTCATAAGTCTCCCCGTGCAGAGGGTTGAATGGTTTGGCTGTACGATGAATCGTGGTGGAGTAGGAGGAGACAGAAAAGGCAGCAACCAGGCACATCTGCTCCAGGGAGGAGTCACAG
Source organism: Ctenopoma kingsleyae (assembly GCA_032353495.1). Taxonomy (NCBI): domain Eukaryota; kingdom Metazoa; phylum Chordata; class Actinopteri; order Anabantiformes; family Anabantidae; genus Ctenopoma; species Ctenopoma kingsleyae. The sequence goes on along the minus strand of JAUBNQ010000014.1, from coordinate 11,882,911 downwards.
CGAGCTGCCCGGTCCAGAAGCTCACTGTATTCCAGATCCTCTGTGAGACGCTGCAGCATCGACAGTGGCTCATTGAAGTTTACCTGCAACCACACACAGATCTCTTGTAAGTGATGCAGATAATCCCACACATTTATTCAAAATCACTTCTAATAACAACTATATTACAATCAATTAGTATAGTTTGGATTTACAGGCATAGGTATCTTGGACAGGTCTTTGCCAATACAGTTCTTCATGATGCTCCATAGGTTGAGGGAATAATTTGGTTTGTTATGAATACGAGTGCGCCTTGGTCTCCGCAGCTGCATGTGGTCTGTGCCTGAGATGTCCTGAAAAAAATACAGCAAAATACAAGACTTAATTTATAAATTCATTTAAAATGAAACAAACAAAAAAGGATGGATAACATGTGATGATGTTTTGTGTACAGAGACAACTAAGAAAAAAGCTACATTTATTTAATATGTTGGGCACCTACATTCTCATTGTGAGTCCAGTCATTGGGAACTCCTCCGCTCATTATACTCTGATTACTGCCTGAGCGCCTGAGACAAAGCAAAGTACATTGAATACAGTTAAAGGTTATAGTGCTGCTGACTGATCTGACTCACAACTCTGACACTGCTCTATACATAAGATGTCTCACTTGTGCTGTATGTTGCCACTAGCAGTCACAGTTATGAATGCAGGGGAGTCCTCCATGGCATCGAAGAACTCTGCTTCGTCATTCTCATCACTTGCATCCCCTTCTTGAGACCGCTCCACACCTACAGCAACAAACACAGGACAAGGGGATAGGATAGCACACTCCAAATGTGTGTTAAATGAACATGTGCCACACTCAACAAAGAAAATGACAAAGTCTGACTGAGCCTCATATCTATGATAAAGGTGCATCACTAGTATTGGCCAGAAGAGGGCCACATTCCTGTTCTGTAAGACCCTACTTTTCACATGACACTGAAGAGATAGGACTTCTAGGAGACAGAGCGTGATGTGTCTTACCTGTATATGAGGAGGGATTCTCCCTCCAAGCTCTCTCTAAGCTGTTGTGCTGTTTGGCTAACTGTTCGATGGTCTCCTCCAGATGGTGACGCTGTTCTCTCTCATACTGCAGGGCCTTTTGCCACCTCCGGCTGTGAGATTCAGCTACGTCCAGAAAGTCACGACAAGCCTGAGGTGTGAACACAACACACATCAAAAGATGCACACAGTTTCCTCATTAAAAGACACAATTGCAACTGATCCATCTTCCATTTACAGAGTTTATATACTGGCAGAAGACCAATGTGAACTCACATTGATCATAGCATTGGAAGTGATGCGGAAAAGGGTGGCTCGCTCATTAACAGCTTTCACTTTGTCTGTGCTGTCACTGGATCCACGCAGTTCCTCAAGTTCACTGAGGGAGCGCTGAAGGGCAGCACCATGCTTTCCTATCAGTTCATTACAGGTGCCCAGGTCATCTAGCTTGCTGGCCAGACTCTTGAGCACCCCTTGGGTGAGGGCACGTTCCTCTTGAGGTACAGGGCCTTCATCTCCTGAGTCATCTTCACACGGAGATAAAAGAAAAGCAGTGCACACTGAATAAAGAGTATATATATATGATGCTAGGGTATCATTAGTATTATATCCAAACAAATTGGTGTTTATGGCGGTGAAATTATATACAGTAGTAAACACTGTATGCTGAGTTAATGTCTCATCGACATCGACAGTTTGAGAAGGATATTTTAAATACCCTAAATTTAGACTGAGAAGAGTTGAGATAGTGTTAGTGGGGAATGGATGGAGGAAGATAATAACACTTCACACCCTGATCTCCCACACCCCTTCCTATACAAGATCAGAAAGTGGTGAATGAACACTGTTACCCTGGAAACCTAAGCCTGTGCAATCAGGAGGCTAGGCTATTTTTAGAAGAGGGAAAAAAAGATGACGCACTACCCTTTTCCTCCTCTATTCCTCTCTCTACCCCTTGTTGGCATGAGCCAAACCATCAGTTTCATAGTTTTTTGGGGACGGCATGGAGACAGGACTGGTTACAAAACATTATAAAAGAAAAACATGGCATTAGCATTAAATTAATTTAAAACCTGCAACTGTCAGCATTCCTGTTAAATTGACCCTACTCTACTGTAAAACCCAGATACAATAGACCTTCAAAGTCAGACAAAACATTTTTCTGTATCTACTTGGCTATTTATTGACTATTTATTAACTATTATGAGAAAAATTTCAGATCAAAGTAAGAATAGATGTTTTGTGTGTCCATTTATAAACATTATTTTGTTAACGCATCCTGGTGGTTTTGACTTTTAATCAAATTCTGAGGCTTTAAATAGTGCTTTTATTCACAGTATGTGTTTGCAGTGATAGACCTGTTGAAGAGTCTATGGGATGGAGATGTTAGTTTAGCAAACTCTGCTCTATTAAAGCCTCTCTGAAAAAATGTTTAAAACAGAACAGTTAAGTCACTGACATCAGTATAAATGTAGATAATGTCAGATATTCTAGAAAGTTACAAATGACAACACAAATAATCCTGCTTTAAAATGCTGCCTCACATGTAAATAACTGCCTCGTGTCTAATGGACCGTTTCTAGGTCAAAACATTTCTTTTCTGCTAAAAGAAACAGATTGAGTATGTAATCTGAAAACTCCCGAGCATGGTGACTGAATCTAGGCCAGTGTCTGCACTGTCTGTGAACACCAAAGCATGGAGGCAAACTACTACACCCTATAAGAGGGTAAAAGAAATAAAAACAATCAGGGCAAACTGGATCAACAAAGTCTCAGGAGAAGAAGATTAAAAATGAGCGGGTGAAAAATCCGTCAGCCATCTGTAACGGTTTCATAACCCATATACAGTAAAGGATCTCACTTGACATACAGAGCTCAAGGTGTTAGGACACTAGATTATGAATTTGAGAGCTGGGTCCATCTGCCATCCAGCATATTTATGTAGCGGTGTTCTCCCTACACCCATAATAATGCACATGTAGGGTAAAGGTATAACAAACTAGTCTGTGTACCAGTGTTTTTTTTCACACAGGATACTGGACAGTCTGAGACAAATTGGTGACTCATCCTTGAATCATCAAAACACACCCACAGGTGATAGAGGGTGCACCAATATGGGCACAGTGTAGGAAGAGAGAACTAGAGTTGAGAATCAGGGGACGCACTATGAGCTTCTGCAATACAGATGAAGCAATCAAAGCCCAAAGGTAACATACTGAGAGCCTGCTGAAGAACAACCTGAGCTGTACCGTTTCCTCTTTTGTACACATTTGGTTGGATTCATGCTCCCATTCTTCTATGCTGAACTTTTGATTCCATATTTAATAATTGTTAGAGAGTTTTGAATTTTTACATGTCATTATTCTAGTAAATAGAAAGCTTGTAGTGGTGGTCATGTGATAACTATCAGGTGAAACATCCACCTAATCACTGCTGCCCTAATCCACTTTGATCCAATTAATTTGCCCTGCTATTGTTGCCACTAAACCCATAAACAAAAGCTCAAGTAATAATAATCTGTAATCAAAACACACAAGGATTTATGTCTGTGCTAGCACATGCATATAAACACATTAGCTATAATGCATCAACAGTATTACCAGTGTTTGTCCAAGAGTAAGGCATTTGATTAGTTTGACCTTAACATACACAGCCTAGGTGAGATTATGTATATTTAATGAAGTAATCAGTTGAAACAATCATGGCCCAATATACACTGTCAGCACCGTAAACACAATTTCTATACAATGGAAACCTCAGACAGAAAGGCTGTGTAAAATCTTCTGAATGGGCTCAGCTCTGTAAATCCTGTTAAGTATTTTGGCTATAATCACTACTAGTAAAGCAAAGTCCATTGCTACATTGCATACACAAGTCAATGGAACATAAATACATCACACATCAGTCACTGTCTCCATATGCTGCTAGTATGTTCAGAGAAACACAAAGCACTGACTTGCATTTTGTAGATGCAGAAATCTTACTAATGAAAAGGGTGGCTACAGGCATGTGTCTCTAAGGAATGATTAATCCTGAGGAAATGAAGAATTTAAATCACTCGCAAAACAAATAAGACAAATATGGTCCACTTGACTAAATACTGTTTTGCAAAATATATTGAACCATTTTGGTAACTTTAACGGCATTTCTGCTCTATGAGAGCTCTATTCAGCATGTTAACAAATACATTTACACAGAATGAAGTATAAGGCTACTGCAAAACTTACTGAACTCCACAAACAAACACACACCACAACAATTATAAACACATGCATGCAAGCATAGTTAGTAATATACCAATAAACATGTTACTTACAAGGTGACACTCATTGAATTGACTGCACCCATATCTCCCTATTGTCCACAGAATGTATGGTGAAAAATATTTTCAATGAAAATCCTCACACCCTCCTGCTCTCTCTTTTTTCTACCCCTCCTGCCACCAGAAGAGGAGGAGGAGTCTAAAGGAAGGTCATTTCATTCAACTCTCACTGTCGTCATACTGAAGGAGACTGGGAGGGAGGAAAGAGACAGAGTGGGAGGGCGGTGGTAGCAGCATGTGTGTTGCACATTTGTGAAAAATAGGAGGCGAGATGAAAAAGAAAAAGAAATGCATGTATGTCCTCCAGACTTTTTTATTATTATAGTATATTATACTATATTATGATAGCATTTAGAGAAAGTGGATATTGAATGTATGGAATGATATCTGTAGTAATTTAATAAGACATTATTAAACACAGAGTTTGTATTTAAATCATTCACTTGCTTCACGGGATATGTAGTCTTCATCTTAACAGCTGGAACAACACTGCCCTCTTGTGGTCTTTTATTGAGATGATACTGATGGCTACAAAGAAATAAAATATGTATTTAGGTTAAGTGGGATGCTTGAGCCTACATTCAGGTTGCAGCTAAAGTTAGTTTATCTCCCTCAGACTTTCTCAGGTAAACCATGTTATTCCTATTAAGATAATATTTGGGGATATTGTTCCTTGAAAGGTAAAGCAAATTCAAATCTATTAGTAAAATATATATACTGCAAAATATAATCATAAATGTATAATATACATATATTGTGCTGTCTAAAACATATTGAGTACAACTGTGCATTTCACCTGAGTGATGCATGAGTAGAGTGGCATTGGCCTTGGCCTGCTGCAGAGCTGACACCCATCGCTGACACTCTCCCTCGGACGTGGCCTTGAGGTGGTAGCTTCGGCCTCCACTGGTTAACACCAAGTGACAGGTGTCACCCACCTCGATGTGCGCTGTTGCCAGGGGAATGGTACCCCTACAAGTGTGTGCCATCTCTGCCTGAGTCCTGAGGGAACCCGGCATAAACCAAGTTAAGTATGACAACATAACAGATAGGATGAGCCTCTCCCAGTTCCACGTCCATGTGCACCATCTCAGAAATGGGGCCATTCTGTTTTTAAATTACTTCAAAGTAGTTTACTGTTAAAATAGCATCCCAACAAGTCTGTCAAACACAGTGACCCATTGTCACCAGAGAGAAGCTTAGGACAGCTTCTCTAGAGGCTTTTCACAATATGCACTTTGACCTTTTGTCTTATATGATCAGATCCTCTTTTATGCACATACTATTGTGCTATATATAATTTACAGAGTAGTGTAGTATCCTACTATAACTTATACTGTATATTACATTTAAGATACAGAAAATACACATTTTATCACATTGCATGACATGTATATTTTATACATGTAAACTCTATTATTTCTGTTTTATAATTTTACATAACATTTTATTTAGTCTTGCAAAATAGGCCCTTTTTGGGGTGTAGAGGGTCCTTGTATGTGCCACTATGAAGTCAAGTTATTTTACAGTTAACACTGTCAAATAGTTCATACTAAAAACTAGTCAGCATAATATAAACATTAATGTAATATCCTTAAAACGGGTCAAAATACATAACGTCACAGAATGTAAATGTAATATAATTATTTCTCATCTTGTAGATATGACTCAGGATATTGTTGAAAACAGGCATCTTTCAGGACACTCCCTCTGTGCTCGACAAAAAAGTTTGATGTAATGCTATTGGTTAAAAAAAGACAAATAGTGCTGCAATTAAAAAATATATGTATATATATATAAATCAGTTTTCCAGCACAATCATAAATGTTTCATGTTTACATGAATAAATTATCGGTGTCCGGTGAAGCAGCAGCGATCGCGGTGACCGTTAGTTACCGTTACCTGTAGTAGGACAGCAGGCCGTTACTTAGGACGAACCAGCGCCGCTGGTAGCCCTTCAGGTAGTTGGTCCATTTAAAGAGCCAGCCTTTGTATGCGTCCGGGCACGACAGGTGGAGCCCCGGGAGGGTCGGGGAGGGCAAACTCTTGACCAGCTCGTTCATCTTTTACTCCAGCGGGGATGGACCGCGAGTCGGTGCAGTTAGTGTGGAGTTGCTTCAGCCGTTAGCTAGCTGCGGGACTGAGGCTGCCAGCTGCACCGCACCGTGCCCTCCCGCTGACGCTGCTGTTAGCTTGCAGCGGTTTGGTGAAGCTGTGTCAGTGCTCCTCTTTGCCTTCAAGTAGTAGAAAGAGTTATATAACTGCTACTGTTTCAGCGAGGACGAGGCGACACACCACGTTTGCACAGCGGGCGAGCCTGCACTTTGACTGCGTTTATTAATAAAGCCTGTGGATGTGAGAGAGGGGATCATGATGACGTCATCACCACAGGATTGAAGCATACGGGCGCAGGTCTGCGCGCGCGCGCGCGCGCGTGTGTCTTTAGATGATGGTGTGGACAAACTCTGCCATCGCTGTGGGGACATTTAGTCTCATCCTCACTACTTTAAATGACTATATAAGAGGTAAGACTTTGTTTTAGGGCCAAGGTTAGAGTCTGGTTTATGTTAGGGTTAGGCATTTAATTTACTTTAGTATATAGTTAAGATTAGAGTAAAAGGAAATGTCACTGAGTATCTTCACAACTACTGAAAGAAAACCTGCTATAGTAACTGAGAGTTTCTATGGGGGAAGAATACAACATAATCAATGGTGGAATAAAGTATTATGTACATTATTGATTGAAATGAAGGTAATAAGCAAGTATACAATTATTGTTTGATATTCCATTAATTTTAGTTCAACTGATAAATCAGTTGATGTGATTTGTTCTGATGCTGTGACTCACTGGCTTCAGTGTAAAACTAATAATCTTTTCATTTACAAAATTACAAATTAAGAATCTGCATCCTAAAATTACCCTATGCCACCGATTAAACTATCCCAAATTTTTAGTTGTTCAATCAAAATGATGGAAAATTTATTAATAGCTACTGATAATCACTGACAAGACACATTTCATACAGAAATACCCAGTAAGCTTCTGCCTCATCAACTGAGGGGATTTGGTACTTTTCCTTGTAATTGTGTTAAGAAATATGTTTTCTAATTATTGCTTAGCCAAAAGAGGGAATACATTTTTTTTTGATTGAAAGAAAAAACTAAAAAAATATATTTTTACAATGTAATATTTAGACAATTTCTTTACCACAGATGATGGCAAAAATAATATAAAATTAAATCAGAAATTTATGACTCAGGTATGAAAATCTTTTAGAGTTCTAAGATTTAAAAAACGACTAAATGAAAATGACAGGTTTAGCACGATGACTTTTCAGTGTTACGTTCAGACTTCACTTGCTTGGTAATAGAGTCAATGAATGAAAGATGTAATAAAATAGCATAACACATGAATGATTGCTTGCATTTCTCAAAACATTTATTCGACACATCAAAATGGTAAAATATTAGATTCTTGTCCAGACAATAATTTAAATAAATACCATAATTCCAGTAAGTAGTATTATCAAAGAAAGGCCTAAGGCTTTTTCTGGAGTAATCAATATTTTTCTGTTGGTTACAGGGGAGGCTATGTTAAATAAATGCATTAATAAGTTAAGAAGCAAACAGCTAACAGTTGATTATTTTCATTTGGCATCATCACAGTCATCATTGAAAACCTTAAATTGTACAATAATTTCTCCAAAGTGCTTTGTGACAATACACCTCACAAAAAGGGTCATGTTTTTATTTTTTGACATCCACAGCTTTTCTTTCATCACAGACAGGAGCAGTTTAAAAAAAACCCAAAGACATCCCAACATCATCATCAGAAATAAATCTCTATGGCACTATATATCAGGATGCTTTAAATGGTTTTTGATAAGTGTTCTTTTAACTTATTTAAACTTTACATTGCACTGTATAAATGCTCGTTTTAAATGTGTTGTAAATAATACAAAAACAGTTTACACAGCACAATGTAAATTTAATTCACCCAACTTGCGAGTAGTCAAGTAGTGTTGAGGAATATCTCACTTAGAAAATGTAATCATCAACAGAACAAGAATTTTGAACCTCCATGTATTCAGAGGTTTGCTGGGTACAGTAATAAGGCAGTCAGCACAGCCGATAACATTTTTAAAATTGTCATGGTGAAAAACTTTGCTACAAGAGTGAGTTTCAATCCACTGTCTCAATAGTTTGTTGTCGTTATCACAGTGTGAATTGTTCCAGCGTCCAGCTTCCTTCCAAGTCTGCTTCCTCTCATATCTAGCAGAGTCAGGGTCCATATGTTTAAAGCAAGCCATCTTGCTCAAAAACGGAGGGCAAAAGAGAGAAGTCAAAGGGCACAAACTTGACACCGGTCCCGTGGTAGAATTTGTTCTGAAACTCCACCCTGAAATCAAGTGTACAGGCAAGCAAAACACTTTAACGAAGCAATGATGTGAAAGGTGGATGCAGAAGGGAAACAAAATCAAACAGAGTGGAGACAGTTAAGGAAAATCACAAATCATGATATTCCCAAAATATCCCATACTATATATTCCTTAATACTGTAATGTTATGCAGAAGAATCATTGATGCTCTCCTTAGATAAGATTAATGAATGTGAGTGATATCATCAATTTACATAATCTAAAAAGTCATAATTACATAATTTCACTTTAAATCTGCCATACAGAATAAGAAAAGATGTAAATGTATTTATATTACACTATAATAACTACAGTTAAAGACAATATCTAGTCTCATGTAACAGTATTTATAATATATATATAATATATAGTACTGCTGAACATTGTATGACTGAGACTAACCAGTGGAGGCGGAGGGCATGGAGAAACGCTGATAGGCCTTCCATGACAAGTAGGATAGACACTGTGAGCATGGCGAAGAGGCCAAACACAGGGACCAAAAGTACTACACCTACTCTAGTGGTGATTCTCAGACCTAGGCGCATCACCATGGTCCACAACACCTCTGACAGCTCTGAAACCAGTAAAAACAAACATGGGTGTGTTTAAACATACGATACACAATCTAGGGGGTAGCCTGGGCGTCACAAGTTGAGAAAGAAATATTGTGCATCTTGGACTGTGAAAGAAAAGAAACGGTGCTCACACTGTACTAAACACCTGATACTGAGAGGAGACAATGAACAGACTGTAAGACGGTCTGCTGAGGGCTGACTCACACTGTCATATAATCTGTAGGCTGCTGCTTTTACAAACTGCAGCTCATTTGCTTGCACTGCTTGATAAGATCATATGAGTAACCAGGTTACTACTGTTTTATGCAAACAAGATCCATACTCCTCTACAAGACACACACAAATATAAATGTATATTAAAGGTAAAATACGAGTTGACACCATTTGTGATTGTACTTACGGGCATGAGCCAAGCTGAGTGCCCAGAGACGCAGGTAGGATGCAGTGTTGGAAATGCAGCCCAGGCAGTACTCTATGGTGTGGATGGCCTGGTGCAGGAGCACATCAGCAAAGTCGAACTATAAAACAATCCAAATAACACACAATAAACCCTTCTTAGATAATCCTGTTACAGCATCGGGCATTTTCTCTTATTGTTGTTGCTCTGTTATCCTTTTCTAATCTTTCTCATGTTGACAGCCTCAGACCATGTTACCCTTAGCTGTGCAAAAACCACTTATGCTGCACAACCCTCATACGTTTGGGCCAATGACAGAAAAACACTAGTTTATATTCCTTGCTTGAAAGGCAACATTCAGCAAACAGGATGGATCTCTGACCTCTTTGGGAAGAGCTTCTCTGCTGATGGCTTCATCAAGTCCCTCCTCTTCATCATCTTCATAGGATGGTGCTGTGGAACTGTCATCCTCACTTACACGCCTGACCCTCTCATAACCCTGAGGTGAAGCAACAACACAAAAAGACTGCTTAGATATGAAACAAACATATGATACTGCTGTAATTTTGTCTAGACTTACTCTGCGTCGGCGCAGGCCTTTGCCTCCACGAAACAGCCAGTACAAGTAAAGAGGCTTTCCTAACAGCAGCACAGGAACTGACAGCATAGCTATCAAAACTAAGAAAATTTGCAGCCCAGTCTGAAATCAAGGTAAGAAACATTTCCATTACTGTATATACACAGAGCTGATAAACAGATGGATTATAGATGATACCGATACCTGTCCTGGATAGAGAGGAGTGATATCTTTCCCCTGCATGACAAACATGTTTATGAAGTGGATTAGGATGCTGGGAGCCTGACTGGAGTCTCGTGCACCGAATGCCAACCACTTATAGAAAATCATGAAGACCAGGTATCCAAAGAGACAGAACAGGAAGAGCAGCTCGGGAAGAAATAGCAGGTAGACGTTACATTTTTGTCGAAAGTGCCTGAAGAGAGAGAACAAAATTTGGGAACCAAGTGGTGGTTATAATGACAGGACCCCTCAGTGCATAAACATTTTGATATGTGACAGTGATGGATGTTTTTGCTGTAAGTGCATAAACAAAGTTTATGTGAGGTTACTGACAGGGACTCGAGTCACTCACAAGTGATTGAAGACACTGAGCACAACTCCAAAGCTCATGTGGATGACCCCGATAATAACGGACATCTTCATCTTGTAGGAGTTGAGGAAGGACAGTCGGTTCACTGCCATGTTCCATATCTGATTAAGTATCAAAAATCATCTTAGTATAATGCTCTGTGATTAAATCAGTTATATTCTATAGTAGTCTCTGAGGGCATTTACTCACAGGATCGATGCCAAATGGGTATGGTCCACGAAAAACACCACTAATATTAGGGTCTAATGTGAGCAGAGCGTTTGTTTGGAGTGTTTTATTTCTGTAATGTAAAAAAGATATGTATCAATTAGAAACAACTGAAGTATCCATTAAACCACCCTCTCTTAGGGTTTATTTGTATTGATAACTCACGTCCACTGCTGATTTGTGAACATAGCCTTGACGCTCCAGCCAGAGCCAAATATTTTGAGAGACTTAGAGAAACAGTCATTGTAAATCAACCCGGTGTACACAGAGAAAAGCCCCATCATTAGAATGATGTAACGTCCATTGAAAAAAGTTGACCATATCTGGAAGCAACAGAAACACAACCATTAGCTAAAACTAATGAACAATAGTCAGACTCTGCATAATAATAGCGAGCAAGAAGTCAATTCCTACCTCATTACTCGAGCGTTTTTTCTTCTGCTTTTTTTCCGTCAGCACCATCCACAAGGCAAAGAGACTCATTACCATCCCATGTCCGAGGTCACCAAACATCACAGCAAACAGAAAAGGGAACGTGATGATGGTGTAAGGAGCTGCCAATTAAAGAAACATACTCAGCGTACCCACTCTGAATGTCTCCAAAGCAAAGAAACATATAATGAACTGTTCTTTATAAGGCGTAGTATGAGGTCTTACCTGGGCTTACCTCACGATAGTCCCCCACCCCATAAGCCTCCACAATGCTCTGAAAGCCAGATGTGAACTTGTTGGTTCTTAACAGGGTAGGTGGAGTGTCAGTGCTCGGGATGCGGTTCACAAAGGATGGTACAGTGGCATCACCTTTTCTCTGATGATAAAAGACATACACTCACTGGCCACTTTATTAGGTACACCTGTAAAATCTAATTATTATTTACTGTAATTTGATAATGACAAAAACCTGAAGGGTATGTGTAGCAGATGGTAGAAGAGAACAATGGAGCAGGGAGAGCGAGGCTGGGCTGAGAAGAGTGGGCTGACTTTGAGTCTCATGCTACCTTAAGTTGCATAAATAGCTTTAAAGGATCTGAGCTCCTTCCTGGCACTTTACTTCATATTCTGTTTCATGTAAAATATTCATGAGTGATTCTCTGATCAGACAGAAGGTTTTTGTAGTGCGTTCTGGGTGGGAAATTTCATCTGAAAGCAACCGAACAAGCAGCCTGAAGCTGGGACATGTACAGTGCAGCAAGAAACAACAAATGATACTGAAGAGGGAGCCGTTGAAGAATTAAAAAAACATTTTTAGTGCTATAATTTCTGTGAGATGTACACTGCATAGCAACAATGCAATGCCGATTTAATTATGAGGCCAAAAATGATCCTTCTAGCAAATTCAAGGGAGCAGATACCCTATGAAAACAGTTTTCTTACCCCTAAATAACTATTATTGCCTTTCAGGAAAAAATCACCTTCATCACTTGCATTATTGATGATAATAGCATTTAATAGCATTTTGATTACACAGATTGATTACACAAATGTTTAAGTGTTAGTTAAGTGTTAGTTTGAGAAAACACTGATCCCTGTCTTGTAATTTCATATTTTTTTAATAATACTATTTAAAGACTAGATTGTGCATAGTGTGAAATCATGAGTGCCCATACTCACTGCATTTTACATAACTGTACTTACTGAGCCCTCTTCTAGCGCCCCTCGCAGGTTT
>JAUBNQ010000014.1:11854959-11870031 GCA_032353495.1 Ctenopoma kingsleyae | reverse complement strand
AATCATGAGTGCCCATACTCACTGCATTTTACATAACTGTACTTACTGAGCCCTCTTCTAGCGCCCCTCGCAGGTTTGCCAGGTCACTGACAGGACACCACACCTCAGCAATCAGACACTTGTTGGTGACATCAAAGCTGCAGAGGTTGAGGATATGATATATAGCCTTCATCTTTTTCACCTGCACAACCCAGGTGTAAGCTGACTCTGAGGCCTTCTGCAGGACCTGCCTCAAGTAGTCCTCAGTGCGGTGAAGCACCTGCAGGAAGCAGGAGTGAAAACATGAGCACGCGATCCTTTCTGAACCCCAAGCTTTAATGCTAACGTATAGTATTCTTACATTGTTAAGGTCTTGGATGCGTGTTCTTAAACTGTCCAAAACATCTGCCCTCTCCTCATCATTCTCAGGGTGAGGATAAAGATGGCAGTGGTAACTGGAACATCAAATACAGATGCTGTTAATGAAGGATAATATTTATATCATCATATATTCTCTTTCATCAACATTAATCATGTATTATATGATTCTTACCAATCACAAATCTTTTGAACTTTCTGTCCAATCTGGTCTCCCCAGAAAGAGATGAGAAACACAACGCTTTTGCTTATCTCACCCTGAAACAACACAGGTTATTAATATCATGCCTTACAATAAAGCACATAAGTGGCAAGAGGAATGCCACCATCATGAAATACGCAACTCCACTCACAGTGTCAAGATCAGCGAGGTTTTCATCCACTTCTGCGTAGCTGAGGATGGTGTAACCCTTACACACTCTCCACAACATGCGCTCAAAGGCCTCAACCTTTACCCGCTGGATAAGACCTGACACAAACCTATAACCAAAAGAGATCAGATCAGATTTGAGATTTATAGTTTAATAACAGTGGCACCATATACACTGTTTTATGTGGCTATAAATGACATATACAGCAGCTCACCCCAGTTTGGCTCCAAGTCTTTGCATACCAGTGCATCCTGTGACAGAGTCTGTCTCCATAGTGGGGAATTCTTCATACTGGGGACCAAGAGCTTCGTGCTAATTATAAAAAGGAACATGTTTCATTCATGACAGACTACAATAACTGTTCCTTACATGGTTCTACACCTGCTACAGTGTTGAAATGTGATGTTTATTCTCACAAACCCCTGTCTAGCATAGAGATTTTTTATGCTCTTCGCTGTATGTTTTTCTAACACCGCAGCCTGGGTGAGTCAGGTACTGCTTGTAATGGCTGTATTGTGACCATGCCACTAATTAAAAACAGCTCTAGTTCCTTGTCACCCAGGGAAACAAAAAACATCAAGACAGGATGTTGCTGGCAAGGTGACACGAAGCATCTTGACGGTGAGATGCAAACAGAGTGGGACCGGAGAATGCATTTTATGACAGATGGTTGGTGAGTGTGATAAATGAGCAGCTGATCAGAAACACACTTACTCTGGAGCGGCTGTGTATGAAGGTTCGTGTAATCTTCAGCATGTGTGTGTACTCTGTGAGTTCTAGGAGGTTCCTCTGCAGCTTTTCTTTGTTCCTCGCCACCTCACTGAGCTCCATCTCCAGCCTCTGGAGCTGCTCCTGAACATCACAATGAACACCAGCTTAAGTCTGAATTCAGCAGTGAAATGAGAGCTTCTGTTAATTCAGGCCTCTAAGAATCAACAATACATGAGACTGACAGCAGAAGGTGGCCACAGCCTTTGAACCTTAAAGCTACGCTATGCAACTTAAGCTGAACTGAGGCTGCAAATGATAATTATCAGATCATTTTAATCCTAAACTACTGTATGACACCAAAAACACTAAACTGTTGTAACAGTGGTGAACCTTCCCAGGAGTGGCTGTGAGAGCCCAGCACAACATCTACATCAGTTATTATGGGGCAATTACTTTTTCACATAGGGTCAGGCAGATTTGAACAGTTTCTTTCCCTAAATAAATAAAAAACATAATTTACAAAACTACATTTTGTATTTACTTGGGTTATCTTTTTGTAATCAAATTAGTTTGATGATCTGAATCATTCAAGTTTGACAAATATGCCAAGAAAAGAAAAATCAAGAAGAGGCAAATACTTTTTTCTAGCACAGTACTTCTAAAAATCCTAATAAGGAAACTTTCACTGTTACAGTAGTCAGATGTATATGAGTAATGAACAATAAAAAAAATACTGAATAAAAAAAGCATAAAACATATTCTATTCATTGGGACAGTATGCATTCAGCACATTCACTAAAACAAGTCTTTCTTCATAACTGATGATTAGAGATGCTTATGAGAAGCAGAAGAGCAGGGAGCTTCAAACCAAGCTGGATTTGACGCATTTTCATTTATTTTAATTACATAACAATGACTCCATGAAGCCTGAGCGGGGCGTAGTAGATTGTAGCAGAGCATAACAGAGCAGAGCAGGAACAGGGAGGAATGGGTAGAGCAGAGTGGACTGATTTTGAGTCTACATTACCACTAGCAGTTGCATGTTGTACCTTAAATCTCACAGAAGTTTATATAATTTTATAATATATAAGTTTATGTAATTGGTATAACCAAATATGATTAAAATCAGGATACTAGTATTCATGTAAACTTATACGTAATGAAATACTGACAGGAAAATGAGGTTAATGTGACACTTGCCATGATCTCCAGGACTTGTCTGGGGGGAGGTGCGAGTGGACTCTCATCCTCCTCTGGAATGGCTATGTTCGCCTTTTGGATCTCCCTCAGGAGGTAGCCTGTCAATAAAAGAATGCTGAGAGCTTGTTTCATGGTGATTACCACTGAAGAGTCAGAGCAAGCTGTGAAATCTGACTCTCTGATGGACCTGTTTTCTTACTATGCTGATGATTAACTGTGCAGGTGCATACTCTGGTACATGAACCAGCCCAGGTGCTCTGCTCTCTTACCCAGAATTCTCTCCATCTCCTCACATCTCTTGATTTCGCTGACAAAGCGCCGCTGGAATGAGCTGACACTCGGATTAAGCTGAAACCAGAGGAGCATTACAGATCAGGAGGATGCAAGTTATTGCATCAGTCATCGATGCATACATAACAAGGTTCATTATGGCATTTTGAAGAAGTGTGAATTTAATTTTTTTTAAATAATTTTAAATAAAACAATTCATTTACATCCTCCTCTCCCTAAGCCACGTACATCGTGGAGAACTTTAAACCTGATATATTGATATATGTTTTAAAGTTTCCTGGAAAAATCTAAAATATCATACATCCCATAAACATATATCCTACATAATCAGAAAGAAAATGAGATGTCACACATGTAAGCACAAAGTCATTTAAACTGATGGTAGAGTTGACACATTTACAGAAAAGAGTCTTTGTGCATCATCAGTTTCTCTACTTACATCTCGAAACTCGACCAGCCCCAGCTCTCCGAGCTCACTAATGCAGTCATATTCAGAGCCGGACTGCAGAAACAACTGCGCCAAGCACATCTCCTCACTCCGAAACACCATCTTTATCTGCCAGACACTCAGATCTCTTCCGCTGCCTTCAAATCTGCCTGTAGCCTAATAAACCCGCACAGCGAGCCGTTTACTACCAACAAAAACAGGACATCACACAATCCACCGCGTCGCTGCGTGGCTTTAAGCCCCTTAACCAATTAACTTCCCCCCCGAGGATTAATTATTATCCATTAATAATGACGATTTTCAGAAGGGAAAATATCCTCATTCCGCGTCTCGAGATCGCACTGGTTCGTTGTCTTCACAGCTGTCTGATGTCTACAGGATAAACACCATAAAACAAAGGCAGAAACCTCCCTAATGCACCTTTTGCCATCGAGCGACCGCGGAGAAAGGCGTCATCCCGTCGGCTCTTTACCTTGAACACCTGTCATTACAGCGCAAAAAACACGGCGACGACGCAGCGCTGGTCGCTCAGAAACGAGCAACAGGCAAAGACAAACATAAATCATCAACTAAGCACGCAGACAAACGTGGAGAAAGGCAAAAATAAAAGCTACAGTCAGAAATAGGCTACGGCCTTTATTCGCGCTACGTCGCCCGGCAATTGACACAGATTGCGTCTCTGGGTTGCCAGATTTGGTTTCATCCTCTGAAATAATCCTTATTTTCTTGGTTTAGAAAAGGAGATCTGTATATCTTATATATCTGTATCATTATATATTAGACAGTTAACACATAGATAAAAACAAACTATCTAGTATCGGCATGCTAATGCAGATTGGTTTGCATTAACGTGCAGTTTGTATGAGGTGTGGAGTTGCTCTGCTGGATCAATATTTCATCTACTCATGCCTGAATTTGTTATTTTTTATAATTACGCAGTTATTTTTGCAGCTTAAACAAAAGACATTAAGACACTCTGGTCCTACTATAGCTATGTTACTACTATATAAGTGTTATAGTTGTGTTAGCAAACTTGACCTGTCAGTCAGTATCATTGTTTTGTTCTGATAAAAGGTCGAACATTTGTGGAAATTGAAAACATATGAGCTGTTTAAAAGTCGATACAGTCCTTTGTCTCGCTTTAAATTATGCTGATAAACGGCGTTTCTCTTAAAGAGGGGGTTGGTCCACCAACCTGGCAACCAACACATCTTCTATTGTGTTCCATCACTGAAAGCGGACCGACCGACCATCTGCTTTTCTTTGTGTGTGAAAGTATTTATTGGGGGTGTTTTTTGGGGACATGTTAAATTTGGCGTTTTTAGAACACATTTTCCTTTGTGCTAAATTATTACTGTTTATTTTAATAAACATGTGGATCACATACACAAGCATCTTTTGGATAACAGTACTTGTCTTTGTGCCCTACAAGTGGGCCTAAACCAAAACCAAATGACTCAACACAAATGTTCCACAGAGTTATATGAATCTGGATTAGGTTTATTTTATTTTAGGTATTTCACAAAAGCACAGTGTTCAATCATGCATCTAAACCACTCTCTGGGTGCTGGCTGTGCTGTTATGCTCTTCAAATATACACTAACATTTGTAAAAATCAGATCAGACTGAGGACAGCTGCAAATATTCACAACACTGGGGATCAAACCACCACCAACCTTTTGATTACTGGCTAATTACTTGGTAATCCTCAATACTATCACAACTATAAAAAATGATTTTTAAATAAAAGTTTGTTTTTAAATACACTCATTTCTAGAAAAGCACACAACTTAATTCCTATTATGGTGTTTAAGTCCTAAGACTCTGTGCCAGCCTGTTGAGCTCCTGTGACAGAGCTTTGACAGTATCCAGGATCCTCTGCTTGTCCTTCTCCTCTAACCGAGCTTCACACCTCTGAGCAAATTTATCAGGATGCCACAGAATTTGCTGCTTCCGGAGCACTTTACGAAACACTTGCACATCATTTCGGTCCACGCCATGCAGCATCACATCCACCATCTCCTGCACTGTACCACGTGGACTTGGCCAGGGGATGTCACTGTAGTTCAGCTTTGTGCTGCCGGATGAAGAGCTACCATAAAAAGTAGCTGCACACCTCTCATCATATCGCCTCTTCTTGCCCTGCCGAGTCTCTTCTTCTTTACGCGCTGCACGAGCCAGATACTCTTCATGTTCCCTCTGCAGCCTTTCATGCAGCTCCTTCCGACTTTGCTCTTCTCGCTCTCTCTCCTCTTTACTCTTCTTCCTTTTCAACCCAGAGCACGACGCTGCCAGTCTTTGAGCTTCAGCATGCTTTTTATCAAAATACTCTTTCCTAATACGATCTGCCCAGTCGCCAAAGTCTTCCTCGTCTTCATCAACAGGAAGAAAATCATCAGCTGTGAAACACATACAGCAGCCTTATTATTAAGCAGAAAAAGTCTAATTAAAGTTCGGCATTAAGAAATGAGTTAACAATTTACCATCATAAGCTCCAAAAGTTTCAAAGAATTCATCCTCGCATTCACCAAACAGCTTCTCCAGCCACTCCTTCTCAGGGTCTGTTTCACGCGGACGATCCATGTTTTGTCCAGTCTGTGAAAACATTTTAAATGATCTGTAAACATAATCCAGCTCTAACAAAAGCTGCAGATACAATTTTATTTAGACAAAAAAAAAAAAAAGATAAAAAAAAGGTGGTAGTAGTTCTTTAAATGTAGAATTTGAACCATCCTGTCATTCCAGCATCTCTGATTTAAGGATTTATTGAGTTTCAGTTTTATATAATTGTGAAGTGATAACACTGAGTTCTGAATTGTTTATTGGACAAAGAAAAGATATTTAGATATTATGTTGTGTGTGAGTGTGAAAACGTATGAGGGACATTTTACAAAATTCTGTAATATTATTGGCTAAATGATTTATAAATTAATAAAAAATACTGCAGTTGACAGATTAATATATAATGAAAACAACCATTAGTTGTAGTCCTGATGGAAAAAGCTAAGAAATAACACATGTTGAATATAATAATAATAATGATGATGATAATAATTCAAATGAAATACTTTATTGATCCTCTTGGGGAAATTGTGACTTATAAAACAGGTTGCAACAATGATTCTGTATTTGTGCATGTTTCCTGTGATTGTTAAAGGTCTGATCAGGTATGATCAGTTAAAAGAATAATAAATAATATATAAATAAACACTGTTTGATGTTGACACTGTGTTACAATTACCACAAACATATAGTATTTCTGCACTTCTTATTACATAGTGGTTGTAAATACACAAACACTAATTCCTGGGATAAGCTAAGAATGAGAAGATAGTATCATCTGCTGATAATTAGACAGACAAATTTGTTTGTTTTAAACAAATATATTAACATATATCTCAAAAACGACAAATCCTCACAAATGGGAACCTGTAAATTAAATACATTTGAATCTAGGAGAGTTGGTCTGACAGTGTAATGTATTTATAGCGATTGTTAGTTGTAATAGTAATAAGAGCTTAAGACTAATGTTTTACCTCTGTGTGTTTCATCCAGTCCAGCAGGTCTTGGGGTGTCACTCCAGCAGTGTTAGGGACATTCAAAGCCTCTGGACAGCTCTTTTTTAGAGGCACAACCAGGTCATCATACGCTGGAGACAAGTAAAAGGCCAAGTTAAAGCTCACTGCGTGTTCACTTTTATCAGCTTATTTCCATCTCACCCTCACCTGTCTTTCCACGTTTAAGGGCCCTGTTGGCTGCTACGTGTAGCGCCGTGTCTCCTTTACGGTCCTTCTGGAGAACATCGGCTCCGTGTCTCAGCAGCAGCCGCAGCACGGCGTCGTCCCCCAGGCAGCAGGCCAGGTGCAGCGGGCTCCTCTGTCTTCTGCCCTGGTAGAAGTTAACGTCCAGCTCCCGGTGTTTCCGCAGGTACGACTTCAGCCTCTGCAAACTGCCCTCTTCCACGTACTTCCACACGCGCTTCTGTTTGTGAGACAGCATACTGTCTAAAACTAAGCAGACTGCAACACTTACGACGTTAGCTTTACTTATTTTCATTAGTTTATTATGTTAGCTTCAAAGGGACTTAGCATCATGCTAAGAGGCCTCCCCAGACCGTCCTCTTAACTATTCCGATGGTAGCTACAGCTCGGACACCAAAGTTCCGGGACAGGACTGTTCCGGTGTTGTCACTAGGTGTCAGTATTGACTCGTTTCTCAACAGGCCATTATTTGACAACTTAAACCTGTGTTTCGTGTCATGTTTATTGACAGGATCCCCTCAAACGTAACTTGTATTCCTTTCTCATCTTAATAGAAAAACAAAGCCCCACTATCCACCGTTTATATTCTTGGCTACAGTAAAGTGATGTTTTCTAATCGTGTGAGCAATTACTCAGTAGCCTGTTCATAATAATAATTGATACTTTAATGATCCCCTTGGGGAAATTGTTGTTTGGACAGCTGCTAGACCTGTGTCAGCACTACTATGGGGTATCGGGAGCCTCGTGGGACTGGGAATCGAACCGCTCACCCTCAGGTTTGAAGATGACTGCTCTACCCACTGAGCTATCATGCTGCCCCCTTATTACTCTCGGTGGATTTCTATGCCTCAGCCTCTTTTCAGCATGCCACCTGTCAAAGAGACCTGTCGTCTGTGTCCTTCTGTGTGTGGGCTATACACCAGTTGTAACAGTTGTTAAACTGGATCAAAAAATGATGTCCAGTTTTACTTTTAGTAATCCTGAAGCCTGATGTAAAAGTTAATGTTTCTTGCCCCTCACAAATGATACTTTTTAATCCCTTTGGGAAAATTCTTGCCACTTTTAAAGCACCAAGGGTTTGGGGTTCAGTGTCTTGTCCAGAGACACTTGGACAGGAATCATAGGAAACTGGAGATTGGCACCACCAACCCTGGGTTTCATGGACACCTGGCCTTCCAATTGAGCCACCGTTGCCAGTTCTTAAATAACTTCACCATCAAAATACTCAAAATCTAGTCTTGGTTTGAATAGTTGATAACAATTGTTTTTTTAACAATATGCACAAATAATCTTGTTTGTGTGTGAACAGCAGGTTGTTGATTGATACAGAATACTTAAAACAATCTGCTGCAAACTAAATGTAATATGAACGATTCAATTTAGATCTTATCATCTAACTTAATCAATGAAAACTGTTTGTCTCGCTGGAGCGGTTCTTATGTAACCTCTCGCCTGTATGTGTGCTCATCTGTGCAGCTATCTTTACCTGTAGTGCCTAAATCAGTGCAGCTGAGCCTCTGAACTGGCTCGGTCCTGCTGCAGATGACAGGGCATCCATTTAGGTCCGAGGGAGGGAAGGATGCACAAAAGAGAGGATAGAGGAGGGAATGAAGGGACACTTTGTGCCCTGTAAAGAGGACGATCTACTCTGAGTCTCACACAACCCGAGATCCGGAGTCACCCACATCTTGGGCACTTCCGCTCCCTTTTGCTACGGAAACGACGTGTCTCCACTAAATGATGGCCGTCTTGTGTGAACCCCTTTGATATGTCTGCCATGTCAAAAGAGACAGAGAAAGGGTGAGAGCAGGGGGTTAGAGAGAGAGGGACATCTGATTTGTCACCTCAGGCATTTAAGTTGCTGGTGAATAATATGATTTGACCTTTATTGTCTTAATTGCAGTGAGTTTTAAGAGTGTCACCTTTCACCTACCCAGTGCTGAAGAAGAAACTAACTAATTAGCATGCATTTCTTGCAGAGCGCCCAGAAGAGAGATCCGTCTGAAAGACAGGATATCCCCGATCAGGAACCTCTACCTTGCCCAGCCTCCCTTTGACTTTCCTGCCTGGCCTACTGACTCCTATCCTGTCCATGAGGGCTGCCATCCTCCTGGGACAGACTAAGTAGGACTGCTGCAGGAATGGGGGGCAGGAAACTGAGGGTCCTCCAAGACGTTCCAGAGGTCAACATCTCATCCTAGCACACTACGGTCAGAGCAGGCCCAAGGTCCGGTCTGCTGGCTGTGCTGGTCACGTCCATTGTTTGGTCAGAGGAGAAATTTGTGCACACTTCCTCTGTCTATTTTCTGCTTGACCTGGTTTATTGGGTTCTGATTTATGACAAGTGGACAAGTGGTTGTAACATTTTGGTGGTAGGTGTGGCTGTAAGTCTGATTTAAAACAATACAAAGGGACCGGCCTTTTGTCACCCATTCATATGAAAATGAACGAGTTAAGCTGGACACACCTATAGAAACTCCTGCCTTCTTATCTTTGCCTTTAGTTTCAATTTATTTACATTGCTAGGTAAACAAACATTATGCAGTCTAGTGAAGAGCAGTGTTGTTTCACAGTATGTGTTGTGATGTGTGTATAGATCACCTCCAAAACTAGAGAGAGTAACTTACCACCAGTCGTAGCTGGTTTTTATACACAGTGGTGCATTTGCTGCATGTAGTTTAAATGAAACAATTTGCACAGCTTAAATATTCCTCAGCTTTATTTATATTCTGAACTATGTACAGTTACTGAAATACAGTACTTCAGTACACATTCTTAGTTACATTTAACAACTGGAGAAAAAAACTCAGTAGCAACTTATATTTATTATATAATAAACATTTAGTTCAGTGTAAAGCAGATTTGTGTTTGAAGTGATTTGAAAAAAAAAAACTCTTGTTAACTGTGGTGTCTAAAACAAACCATTGTGTCTCAGATGTGTTTTCAGGCTGCGCTGGTGCTTGTTTTCGCACACAACACGACACAAAACTACTGTAACACAACAACAGAACAATTTAAATACTGAATGAAGCAAAAGTAAATGATAATGTATGTTTGAAGTTTGTTATTTATTTGGAAGAGAGAATGAGGACTATTTCTAATGCTGGGAATCCCTGAGGCAAGCCTGCTGCTCCGTGTAGACACACTTAATTTCCAGACTCTGTCATTACAGGGGAGGGAAAACATTTGCATGCTCATTTCTGACACAGGCATCTCAAACCAACACCAAGCTTTAAGCTGATCCAACAATATAAATCACTTTTCTCTCATAGTAAGTTTGTTTTTAACTTTGGCTAAAAAATCGTGGCATGAAATCTTCGTAACATGATCACATTTCCTTCAGAAAACTTGAAAAGCCATGAAAATAATCTAACCAGATTACCTTTCACAGCAGGCTTTGACTTTCATACTGACAGTTGGAGCATGATGTGACAAATCACCTTGTAAATAGTAAGAATTTTACTATGTACTGTATGCTGTTTCACTGATAAAACATATCGCAGTACAGACTCTCGAGTGAACAGATGGTGGCACAATGCTTATTTCAGTAACTGTCTTATATAAAAATTTTATACAGTAAATTCAGAGATCTGTTTAACAAAGATTTCGTTTGCACGCCTGCGTTTAGGTGCTGGCTTGAGTCACATTCAGGAGCGCTGATGCAGCGGTGAACAACACAGAGTGAATGCTGCTGCAGCTGTTGGATTTCTTTCTCTTCACATGGTAAAAAAGTTTCACCTGTCCAAGATTAAAGACACAGATGGAGTCTTCCTTCTGCAAGGAGGTCAGCTTTGTACGCATACATCCAAAGTGGCTGTCTGTAGTGTTCTGTAATTGTAACTGGTTTAGACTAAGCCATTCTCCATCACAGGTTTTACACATGGACAGATATTGGACTACTACTACTACAAATCAGTGTCCGAGGATTAGTCCAATCCCAGTGTCTCCCTGCTGTTGCTGATTATATCCCCTAAAAAGCTCATTATAGTCAAAATTTGTTAATCACTGAATTCTAATTTAAAGATCAACAACCTCTTGTAATGTTTGTCTGATTAAATAATAGCAATTTTACCATCACACAGTTTATCATGATAGACTAATATATGTAGAGATAATATGAATAGTAAAAGATTATTTTAGAAGCATTTAGGATATATTGGTACAGCAGCAGAATTCTGAAGTTGTGGTAATTAACACGTGAAGGACTTTAACATCTCTGGGACAAAGCCAAATGTTCTGTGGTTGATCCAGTGTAGAAACTTTTGTACTTGCTGATTGTTTGTGCAAGTGAATTGTACAAGGAGAAGAAACAAACATAGTGGAGAAGAAAAACAGTAGAACATGCATTTCCTGCAGACATATGCTTTGATTTCGGCCCTGCAAAAGACAATAGGAGGGAGACTGCCTCCCCTCAGCAGTGCACTAGCAGGAAATAGCACATTCACTAGATAGGAGAAAATACATTCCAGCAAGACTTAACAAGCTATCACAAGTAACAGAGTGACTCCACAGAGAAAACTTGTGTTTTCAGAGCACCATTTTATTACAAATCATAAACATGAATTAAAAATAATGCATATTCACAAAATGCTTTCATGTATTTGTCAGAAACTAATTCATTGTCATTCTGATACTCAAACACATGCAAACTCATTCCTTCACATACAGACACCCACACACAACGCAAGACTGTCAAAGCAGTCACCTTTTAATTGGGCCCTCCACCCGCCAGAAAACATTTGTCAGCTGCCATCTGTCCGTCTGTCTGGGACTCCCACCCCCACACGCTATCCCCGTCTCTCCTTACAGCACTCTTATCAGACTCCAACACCTCTCATCGACTGGCACGACCTTTCTACACACACGTGGAGATGTACACACACACACACACACAGACGTAACTCTGCTGGCTTGTGGTGTAGATACTACAGATTGAACTGGAGAGAAGGGCTGTTCAGAAGATGTCACACCTCAAGTGCTTACAAATGAAAACAAGAACGGCAGGGGCAAATGCATGAGCAGTACGCGTCACTTGAGAACATGATATCAGAGTTCAAAGCTCAGTATTTTGCATGAAGTCCACAGGAGAACCAAGAGAAACACGTGAGCACGTTGTCCCTTTAAATGCATAAAAATAGTCTATTTTCTTTGCTTGGTCCCTTGTATTACGTAGTTCAGTTTTGATCCCCTGCTACTGAAAGTGAGGCTGGAGTGTGGTCAGACCCCAAAACCACAAGGTCAAAAGCTTTCAGTAGTCCAAAGAGTCAGAGGGGAGCAAAGGTATTACCCTGAAACTGACCACAGAGGATCTGCGAGGAAGCACCCAGTGCTGAAAAGTTTGGATTTACCTGCATTGTACTGCATTGTTCACGTCTTCCCCAGCATGCCTCTGGGCCCTCAGCTGTCGTCACACCTTTGTGGCCAGAGACTGGGCCTCTGTCTTCTGAGAGGACTGGGAGCTGGCAGGGCTGGCATGCAAAGACTTCTTCAGGTTGAGTAGGCACAGACACTGGGATCTGAAGCGCAGGTCGAAGAAGGCATAAAGGAAGGGGTTGAGGCAGCTGTTGACATAGGCCAGGCAGGTAGCGTAGGGGTGAGCCAGCAGCAGGAAGCGCAGGAAGGCACAGGTGGCGGGAAACAGGTCCAGGTAGGAAAGGGCATCAGCACTCTTCACTATGTGGAAAGGCATCCAACAGGCGGCGAATACTACTACCAGAGTGGTGATGATCTTCAGCAGCCTCCTCTTCCGTTGGTCCTCTTTGCGCAGAGTGTTAAAGTGTCGGGTGACAGTGCTGCCAATGAAGCCGTAGCACACCATCATTGCCAGGAAAGGTAGAAGAAAACCCAGAGCTGATGAGGAGATGCTGAGACCAGCAATCCACAGGTTCTCCTTCTCTTTGGTTGTGACCAGGCTAAAGTCCATTCCGCAGGATGTGCGGTTGCTGGTTTCATCATATTTGGTGGTGCGGAATATCAGAGTTGGG
Source organism: Ctenopoma kingsleyae (assembly GCA_032353495.1). Classification (NCBI taxonomy): domain Eukaryota; kingdom Metazoa; phylum Chordata; class Actinopteri; order Anabantiformes; family Anabantidae; genus Ctenopoma; species Ctenopoma kingsleyae. The sequence continues at coordinate 11,856,908 of JAUBNQ010000014.1, read as the reverse complement.
GCAGCCAGGAGACCAGACAGCAGCCAGATGGCTATCAGGGAGCCTCTAATGTGGCCACGGGTGCGCAGCTGGGTGCTGGACAAGGAGTGGACAATAGCAAGGTACCGATCAAAGCTCATGCAGGTGAGACAGAAGACGCTGGCATACATGTTGAGCAGGACCACATAACTGCTGATCTTACACAGAGCCACTCCAAACGGCCAGTGGTAGCCCATGGCTGTGTACACAGCCCACAGAGGCAGAGTGACCACGAAGGTGAGGTCAGCCAGAGCCAGGTTGCCGATGTAGATGTCAGCCGCTCGCCGCTTGCCCTGGGCTCTCCACACAGTGAAAATGACCACTCCATTTCCTGAGAGGCCGAGGATGAAAATGAGCATGTAGAGCACCGGGATGACAGAGTATGACGGCCTCCACTCACTATAGTCACACATGGTGGAGTTTTCCGGCTCCTCGTAGTCGTAGTAGTCATAAGGACCCTCAGTTGGTTCCATCTCTGTTTTCTCTTTTCTCTTCTTATTCCCTTTTACGAGGAAGAAAATATCTGTTGGGTGTAGATAGATCCACAACACTTGGCAGCACTCTGAAGTCTGTTGCTACATGTGAAATCTTCCCACCCTTATATACCCCCACGACTTGTACCCTCCCAGGACACCCCCTCCCCCTCTCCTCCCACTGCCCTCCTCCTCTCAGTCTCAGGAAGATGCTCTTTCACAACATACACACCCACTTCTCTTTCCATTCATATGATTTGTACTTGCACTTGAATAAATGTGATATATATTGAATTACTAAAGCTTTGAGGACAAACTGAGGACTTTTCTCTTGTTTATCCTAAATACAGATTATTAGAATTTATATCTAGAGGCAAAATGAAGCTCTGTCCAAAACATACATCTTTAACTTGCCACAAATTTAATTGCATGTTATATTTATATTAGATTACATTTTTTTTACTTTAGGGCAAGAACATTAATTAGACATGTTTGGACAGTAACTCATGAGTCACACCTGGGCTCAGGTTAGATGAAGTATTCAATTCCAATGTTAAATAAGAGGCACCGTTCTGGCACCAGAGTACTTAGCTTCAATCTGAATAGACACTATTTACATTTCTATTGTTGTTGTGTTTATGTCTGTACATGCTCCAACATGTATGGACCACAAATAAAGACAAAATAAACATATTTAGTTTTAATGAACTGTAGGTTAGAAAAACAAACATTTGACCTCAGACCTTTAATTGGAAATATAATAGAAATATTAAGCACCAAGGTAAATGCTTAAAAGCAGTATAAAATTGCCTTTAACAAATTTAATTATAGTAAAATCTAGACCAGACGGTTTTATTAATAAACTCTATTTTCTTAATGCATTTTTAAAATAATATATTATTTTCTTTAATACATTATTATCATATTTGCCATCATACATGTATTATTTTTCAAAAACATACAGAATACAACGAGTGGCTTGAAGATTAAGTTCAAAATCTATTCTATAACTCAAATGCATCCTGTAATGACAAGCAAGCCCCCAGGGGGAAAATGTAATAAATATCACATACTTTTTTATAACTTCTTGTATTTGTGCAACACAACAAAACATTTATGAAAGCATGAGTTAATAAATGTCAAATACAATTTACCTGACTGTAATAGACAGAAATACAACTGAACAATGCTGTTTTATTTATTGTTCATATACTAAAATATGCGTTAGACCTCTAGCTCACAGGTTGGAGAGTTAGTACAAACCCGTACTGTGCAGCCAAATGTTTTTTACATTAACAATACATTATTAAGCAATCAAAAACTGTAGGGGAGATTTCAATATTTCCTAAGATATCAAAGCTGAATTTCTGGGAAATGTGCAGAAAATAACACACACTGCATTTTTATACACCTTCACAAAAAACTTTAAACTTCCTTTAATCATCATTCATAGCTTCA
>JAUBNQ010000014.1:11821066-11833807 GCA_032353495.1 Ctenopoma kingsleyae | reverse complement strand
CACACACACACTTTTATCCACTCATTACAATCATGGTCATGTTCATGTAAATCATGTTGAGTTATATACAGACATCTGAATTATAAACACAAGCAGCAGCAAACAAATGTAAGGGAAATAAGGAACGGAGAAATAAAAACAAATGACACTCATTTGAGCTCACGCACGCACACACACAGCACAAATCATTCTTGTTAAGATATCTGGATCTTTGTCATCCGTCACACAGATTTCATGTCAGCACACACTTCAAACTCCTACATTTAAAACCGAATGATAAAATGAATTACATATGCTCATGCCTGACCTATCAGTGTGATTGTGAGCATATACTAGCTTTAGCTTTGTGAGATAACACATATTAAGATTGAATACAACACACATCCCAATAACATCTTCTTACCACAGTCACACATTTGAACATCCCTTCTATTACATAACTGCTGCAGCAATCAGTCTCAGGAAATATCTTCTTGTTAATTTCAGTGAATGGAAGTGTGGGATTGATAAAGCTCATTTCAAGACTGACATCTATACATGAAAATGAAAATATATTTATGAATACATGTGTACATCTTCCACAACAGTAACAAAATAGCTTTGCTTTAACAACCCTAAAAACAAAAAATACATATATTTACAACTTATCAGGATGTGCGCACAGATCCCCAGCCAAGTGACAAAATCTTCACACGTAAGTTCCAATGTGTTGCTGTTTCTGTTTACATTTAACTGAGCAAATGAAGAAGTTACAGCTTGTCCATCATTTACAACCTAAAACCTAACTTTTACATTTCATCCTCCAATAACCCCCATCCATTCCCAACATCAGCTTCCTCCGTCCAACTGTATGATTTGTTCAAACACATTTACAACATGGAACAGATTAACTGGAACAACAGACAAACAGACAACTCTACCACTACTCTAAACAACCCAAACCCATGGCTTATTATGGACTGTCTCTTAGTCACATACCTAAGAAGTGTTGATGCCACACAGTGAAACATGGGAGACTGAGGGGAATCCTCAGCCCATCGTACTCTGCTCCTCCTGCATCATGATCAACATGAAATTGTCTTAGCTGCCTGCTTTCCCCTCAACCGTTCAAGCACCAAAACAAAAACAGAGGAAGAAAACAAAATTTACACAGCTGGACCTCAGCCCTGCAGTGAGGAGTGTGTGTCGTGTCGTGGTGGGCCTGCCCTGTCAGCCCGCGGGACGCAGTGCATTTTGGGAGGGCTGTAGGTGGAAGACCCAGGGAGACATACAGGAAGGATCAGCTCCAGAGAAGCACATACACACTCTCTTATGCATACAATTCATACACGCACAAACTTTTAGTCTGTATATTCAGCAACAATGGACAGCAGCACCGTGATGTCATCTGGTTTTCCTCCTGCAGAAAAAAGACAAAAGGGTGAAAGGAGCTGTGCCAAACCTAATTACCAGGTCATGCAAGGTAGAGCTGGTATTTTTCCTCAAGGCTGTTTGAAACTCATTGCAAACCTGAGCACTTCCTGTTTTCTGTTGTACACTATGGGCACCAGAGTAAATGTCCAAATGTCCTGAACAGCAGTATTAAATCACTTTAAAACATCAGACCACTGCGATAAACATAATCTTATTCATATTGATATACTGTATTTTAAGAGACAGACCCGCAAAGACAGGGTTAAGAACTTTTTTTTCCAAACTTGTCCATTTTGACAGGGAAAAACTATATATTTCTTGGTTTCATAGCAGATTTTCATAAGGTAAATATACTGGACTATACTGTTACTTGTCCTGTTATTGCACAGTACTACACACATGTACATGCTGATTTTCCTTTTGTTTAGTTTGTAGATTAGTTAGTTGAGATGGTTGAAGTATTTTTAATTAGCACAGCTATGTGTAGTCACCTTGGTCCTGGAGAATGTTGTTTCATTTTTACTGTGTACTTTACTGCTGTCTATGGTCAGAATGACAAAGATTCTTGAATCTTAATCGTAAATGCAAGTAATGTATAAAGACAGTGATCTAAAGGGAGCATACTTACCCCTTACATTCAGGCCATTGTCACAGGCAAACTGAGCAAAAGGAGACATGTAGTTGGGGTCATAGGCAAGATCATGAGCTTGTTTTGCTATACTTTGTGCAGTCTGCAGGATGCTGTCATAGTTGGTAGTCTGAAATGAGCGGAAATAAAAAACATTAAATGTAGAAAAAAATTTTTTCTGCTTACACGTTCCACGTACGTTCTAACTAGATGCAGTGTGCGCCCAAGTATCAACAAGCTGTTGTGCAGAAGTAAGACCTTGAGTTTTTTGAGCTCCTGAAGAATCATGTAGTCCGGCATGTTGTCAAAGAGGCCATCGGTTGCTGTCAAAATGATGTCACCAAGCTGTACATCAAAGGAGGAGCTGTCAGCTGCTTCAGGACTGGAAAGGTAACAGGAGACAGGGGGCATATAAGATCAGTCACAAATGAAACAGGAGCATGTAGCAACTGAGGTGTCTCTAGTGCGGCATTAAGCCCCTGCCAAAGTGAGCACAGCGTAGGTGTTTAATCTTGCAGCTGACTCGGAAGCAGACTGCCCTGTGTGTCCTTGCCAAACTCAGAGAGGTCCTGCTGCTTGTTGGCGCCAAACCCAATATGTTTTATTTCCTGGGAGCCTTTAACATTATGCTCCTGGTTGGTCTGAAGGATATTTTTTTTTATTTTAAGGTGACATAGCACAGTGCCATGAATGTAAGTTTATTTCACACCAGAAGAACGAGATTAAACAAAAAAAAGCTGAAAACAAGATATTGAGACTAAGCCAAATGGATTACAAAACATTTATCCCTTATAAGGCTGCCATTATCAGAATCAAACAGTGACACCATAGGCAGCCTGTACGTACACTGTACTGTACTATTCACTGCAGTTGTCTGCATATACTTTAAAAAAAAAAAAAAAAAAAGTTGTCTATACAGAGTGCCTCAGGATTAGTCAAACCCAGCTAATAAGAGAGCTGGTTCCAGGTCTTTAGGTGGAATATACTTCTTGGACCTAATCAGCACTTATCAAAGATTCTTTAGGAGCAGTAAAGAGGGAAAAAAAGATAACATCTGTGTATTTGTCCACTTCACGTGATGGTGAGAGCCAAAGAGCCAGAACATACTCTCATGTCTGCTGCAGACTAAGTTGTAAAAGAGTGCATGGAACCACAGACTCAGGTTACCTGGTGCAGAAGACAACATTAACTGAAAAGGGAGTGCACACCTCTTTTACTTATGTTCTTGTACTCTCACTGGATTAGTGTGTTGCTGAGTGAAGTATTTTATTTGGTTCTGATTAATAAGATGTCAACTTTGCCTCAAAGAAATCACTTAATTCTAAAAACAAAAACAACAAAACAAAATACCTGAAGAGGATGTGATTCAAACAGGTATTTTCCATTTGGATGATAAAACCAAAGATGATCACATAGTTATAATGGCCACAAACCTGTGCTTTTTGGTTTTTTATTCATTTGACAAATATGACTTGCATGACATAACTAACACTGAGTTACTGACCTGTCACTGAGCACCACCCCCTCAGCTCCTGGAGGAGCAATGGACAGCTGAAAGGGTGTATTAAAGTAGTGCTGCTGCTCGTCTGAGCGATGAACCACCTCTCCTCTACGAACCACCAGGAATCCGGAGTCACCGAGGTTACACGTGTGTAGCCGGTGACTCCGTCGATCCAGAACCACAATACAGGCTGTGCTGCTACCTGCAAAATGACATCAAAGGAAAGCGTGGATAGAGGATAAAATCTGACAAGAGATCATGAAAAAAACATAACATGCACAATGAACATGCAAACATTTCAGTATCCATTTTCCATTAGGACAGATAGGAATAAAAGAAGGACAGGCTGAATGTGAGTTTTCACTTCACTTTCAAAAGAGAGAGAATGCAGCTCAGCCAGTAAATCACCAGCTTTGTGTGCACCTTCTTTGTGAATTTGATGCATCCACAGTGGGTGGGTGAGATTATGCAATTTTCAAATGGACTCGCTTAAAAAGAGGGAAGGAAAAAAAAAAAAAAATCAAACACAAGGGTCATATCCCTCGTCTGTTCCAGGTCCCAAGTGACTGCAGCTTTAGGAGCCAATAGTCTGAGCAACCTTGAGCAAGGAAGGTCACACACAGACCTTGTCACAACTTCCCTAAATAAAAGCAGGCAATTTGACACACGTCGTAACAAGGTGGAGGTTAACATTTAGTATTTATACTGGTTGTGGGTGACCGATACCAAGTATGAGAAGAACTGTGACCTTAGTCACATGTTTCTCCATTCTTTAACAATCTGTTCAACCCTCCTGCAGTGTCAGTTACAGTTGGATTCCTGACCTTTTGGAGCTCTGGTATGAGGCAAAGTGTTTACTGTGGGTAAAATAAAAACTGTTTAGCCCCACTAGGTCACAGAGTCTCAACGTCCATGTGAAGACATAACAAAATACAGGCTGACCAAGTTACTTTGTTATTTTACTGGTTACAGTAGTCAGTAGGCTGCAGATTTAAACCCAGATCAATGATGACTAACAGCTCACATTAATAAATACTTTAATACTATGCACAATAATACATTGGTTAAGCTGAGTTCTGTGAACTGATCACACACTATATCTGCCCTGTTTGCACAGGTTTCATTTTTTCATGCATTTTTCAGTTAGGTTAGAAAAAGAAATGTTCCTGACATACAGTAATACCTAAGCATCTCTCTAAGCAAGGCTGCTACTCACAATCTGACTCATCCTGCAACTGTTATTTATTTCTCAGAGTACAGCTGTTCACGTGACTCACTCCACTGCGGAACGTGTTTACCATAATGTATCATCTGTGGTTTTGTGTCTGTGCGTACTCACCTAGCAGAGGAACTTTGTTCTGTAGAAGCTCATAATAGCCAGAGGTCAGGATACCCACTGGATTACTGGGAGTGAAGCGTCCCTCCTTCACCAGTCGCTCACAGGTTCTCATTAGGGTAACAGAGAACTGCGACGGGTCGACACCATAGTCACGCCAACCACCTACGCCATCTGCTACACCTGATGGAGAAAATGGGAATACACACTTTAATTCACTTATTTGATGCTCATTCATCATCTAAACCAGAGCATGAATTTCTGTAATACTAGGTGATGATGAGTATTGAGGCACTGTAGCGCAGTTTCTCTTGTCCTGTAATATCACTGCTAATGGATCCATTCAAATCTGTAACAGCACCTCATTCTGTACTCCGCACTTCACCATCATTAGTGGTGGTATATCACTCAGTATAGTAATGGTATTAATGAACATGCTGGCTACTTAGTTCATGCTATTCAGTTAGGCACAAAGTAGTAGCCATCATGAACCTGGGAGTAGTGGTGTCATGGCTTCACCTCAGCCACCTCACAACAACAACTGAACAACATTTGTCTAAAATTGAATTTCAAAATAACCCTTGTTCCTCTTTCTGACATTGCTTTATACCCCTGGCAAGCAATTAGCTGTTCAATGCGTTTTATTTTCAGTTTACATTATACTTACACTGAGAATATGAAAAACTGTGAAACTGAAAAACTGCACGGCAGATAACACTAATGTTTTTATAAGACTGGATTGGAGATAACTAAATAAGTTCATTTAAATTAACAAATTAATGAAATACTAAGCTAATATGTCATAATGCACCAGAATGATTACTTTACAGAATAATGTATCTGGTGAGTGCAAGAACAGGAGTCATAGTGAAAATGGTAAATAATAAACAACCAACATATTAACAAAAATATATGAAATTTAAAAAGCATCTAACATCCAAAATTCCAATACCTTTGTCGACATTTTAATGGAGGTTTCTGAAAGGCCAGGGTGTTAGAAAAAGCACAAAATAATTATGATGGCATGCTATAAAATTCATATGAACAGTACACATTTGTAATATTTAACTTATTTTACTGTTAATCTCACTCTGAGCATTTAACTCTTAACTGAGTCGTTTAAGGGACATTTGCTTGAACTGAAACTAAATGTTGTATAGCATGTATAAAGCACCCTTATTGATACTGAACAACAGGGAACATTAATCAGAGAGTCACAGATTAACAGTGTCATTTTCTTTCTACTGTAGATGTAAGTTACCTCAAATTAGAAAGTGAAAATACAAAATACAGCCCGGCAATCCCCGGGAATCTCCTTATGTGCTGCCGGAGAACTATTAGACATTACGGTACCTGTGATGATAGTTACTGTCAGTGGAGTTCACTAGTTATATACTTCACTACCAGGTAATTTGTGTTTTTGCCATGTGCAACACGTGTAGCCATGAGAAGATTTTGTTCCTCAGAGCTCAATATGATCAATTCGCCAGAAAACCAAACATTTATGACTGCGCATTGCTTAAACTATAAAACACAGTGTATCTACCAGGCCATGTGGTTGTCAAGCATTTTGCTGTGTTTACCCTCCTGACAGCTGAGCAGTGAGGACAAAGCAATTACGCTGTGCTAAGCTAGCAGGCTAATGAAAGTATTAGCAATATGGCTGCCTCCATACTCAACCATTCTGACCTTTGCAAGACATTGTAGGGCTCCGTTTGAGATGTTTTAATGGGGACTTTTTCAGTCATGTCCATCTTTAATCTAGTTTGTATATCTCTCCTTATATAATTTGTTTAATTTCGTGTGTTACCGTTGTGTGTGTGATTCAGTTAGAGCTCATCTAGGTGAAAGGTCGCTGGTGCCTCATAATAAAACTACCGCTAACTACACACAATCGCTGTGTTTGCAGAAAACAGCCCGAGTTCAGGTGTACTGTACGCACTGATCTCCTGTAAGCATCCGTCCGGCCTCACGCTAACCAAAGACGACTAACCTAGCTAACATAACGACAGAAAGGAGGAAAAGTTATGGGTCTGTTTTAGCGGGGGAGGGGCTGTTGTGTTTTTATCCGAGGGGTCGGTACACGTGTAGACGAACTCACTGAAGGTCACCTGAGTACAGGCGTTGTCTAACGGGAATCTACAAGCCAGACACGGTGTTTATTTGCCAGAGAGCTTACCTAAAACGTCGGCGGACCTGTGCCGCGCAATGAAGCAGGCATCGTCCCCGTAGCACATCCCTTTCTTCAGGATCCCCTTACGAAAGTCTTTACCATAACCATAACTGGCTGAGATCAGGCTGTAATCCCGACCGTCCGTCTGAGAAAGTCCACCCAGGACAGCCCTGGCGACCAGTCTGCCATAAGACAATACGGATAACATCCCTGGCAAGGAGCAACCCAGTCTTGATTTGAACCTGCACACGCTGTCCCTCTCTCTCTCTCTACCCGGCTCGGCCGCCTGCCTGTTAGGCTACTTCTTCAGATCAAGCCCCTGGCTGTCGCTCTTTATCGGTCCATTCGCTCTCGACTGGCCCGCTTCCGTGAAATAGTAACGTAGCCCGGACAGCTGCTCTAAGCTCGCATGAAAACGCCACCGTCCGTCCCGCTGTTTAGGTCATAGGCGTGTATTTCGTAAACGCAGTTCCTCCGCTGGGCTCTCTCCTTCCCGACATGTTTCCACCGTGTACCGGACAGAAAGACGCGAGAGCACATACGGGTGTTTGGCAGTTCACAACCTTGACGTCACAGCTAACCGACGTCACCCAGCGGCAGCGCCGCGCGCAGCCAGGCCCTGCTGCGCACGGCTCAGCGAACTGCGCAGCAACTCGACGGTGCGCTTGTTCTACTGGGACGGGATGTCCCGGACTGGTTGGACCGAGCTATCCTCACCATCATTCTGTCATAAGACGGTACAGATTCACCTGGTGTGGGGGTCCCACCGGTTCTTGAGCCCTTATTGACCTCATCAAATAGGTTTTTAATTATTTCCACAGGCATCAAGACCACTACACGGATAAAAAATATGACTAATAATTTCGATCGAAAAAGTTCTGTGGATGCAGAATGAAACGTCTCTACCTTAAAGAAAGAAGTCCAGTTGCCATGACTCAACTTTCAGATATCAGTACTGACATATGTTCAGTATTTGAGGGTAGTCCTGCATTTATGATGAATGACACTGATGAATGACAGTGACCAAAAAGGCTAAAAAGTAAACTAGATTTTGAAATAGAGTCCCTCTAAAAGGGGAAAGACACAAGATGGAGAATGGAGGGACAATCTTATAAATATAGTTCTTTAATTTATAACAAATTTGAGGCTTATCAAATTATGTACACCTAAATGACATGGAGGTGTGGCTCACTCTGTTCAGTCTTGGGTACACAATACAAATGTATTTAACATTTATGAAAGGACAGAATTAAATTGCAGAATTAAAAAAAAAACAGTATTCAGCTGTAGGCTGAATTTTTAGTATTTTGTATCTTTGTCTCGTTTCGTACTCACAAACTGAGCTTCATATAGGATAAAAACAAAACAAAACAAAAAACTAAAAGATATCTGAAAATATATAATTTTTATTACAGGTTTGTGGCTTCACAGCAAAGAGTTTCCCACCCGTATTTCGTACAGGGTACCTGCTGTGGATCAAAATGAGCGCACCCCATCTAGACGAAACCACCCTGAGCCGGACCGTAAAACAGACCTCGGAAAGGGACAGAGAACAACAAGCCCTTTATTTCTGAATTACCATCGAAGCACTTAAATAAATAAATCACTTTACGGTAAGAAATAAACGCTAATTCAGTTATATTTCATGGTGGTTATATAAGTTTTTGTGGGAAGGCTCGACGAGAGAACAAAGCGGCACATGTCCGTTATAATATTATTATAGGGGCAATGTTTACATAAGCGAATGTACTGGATAATAATGGTGCGATGTCAGTGTGTTAAATATAAAACAGGTCTTTTATCGTTTACTCATGGTGACTATGTTAATTTGAAAGTATTAAATGTTTATTGACCAAATGATGAGAGAATAATGACGCAAGTGTTATCGAATGTCCCGCATAACTGCGTTAGGATTCTGACTTTGAAGGACTCAATAAGAGTCGTGCGGTTATGTGATCTGGCCTATACCAATGTTAGAGGAATATAATGGGTGAATTTGATAATTAGCCGCCCTGCGATGGATTGGCGACCTGTCCAGGGTGTACCCCGCGTCTCTGTTGAACTTCTTTGTATCTCATACTATACACAGCAATGTTTGTTATAATGCTTCATTTGTTAATGGGTTACACTGAAACACTTCTCACTCTCTTTAGGGCCACCATGGGGAGGATTTGTGATATGCTGTTTGTGTCCCTTCTTGTTATGTCTCTCCTGAACACTGAATCGACATGGGCTAAAAAAGGTAGTAGCAGCAGCAGCAGCAGCAGCAGCAAGAAAACATCATCTTTCGGCAGCAAGGGTGGAACACAATCAAAACCATCCAGCTCTCAGCCAGGAAACTATCCCCGACAGCCACAGAGTCCTAATCGAAACACCAATCCTTATCCTCCAGGTGGAAGTTACCCATATCCAGGAACAGGCAACACTAATCCAGGAGGGTATCCCAGACAAAACCCCCCAAGTTATCCAGGTGCTGGTAGTAACCCTAACCAGTATCCTGGTAGAGCCAATCCTGGAGGTTATCCAAACCAGAACCCCGCAGGTGGATATCCCCCTGCAGGTGGCTACCCAGCCGGTGGAGGTTATCCTAACCAGTATCCACCTGCTGGAGGCTACCCAGCAGCAGGTGGTTACCCCAACCAATATCCAGGCAGAGGTGGTACCAACCAAGGAGGATACAACCCTGGTGCGGGAGGATACCCTGCTGCAGGAGGTTATCCTAACCAGAATCCAGGAAGGAATTATCCTAATCAGTATCCAGCTGGGGGCTACCCAGGTGCAGGTAGTTACCCAGCTGCAGGAAACTATCCCAACCAAAGTCCAGGTAGAGGAGGGTACCCTTACCAGTATCCAGCGGCAGGTGGTTACCCAGTCAGAGGTGGAAATACAGGACAGGGTTGGGGTGTGCCTGGTGCAAATCCAGGGAGTTACCCTGGTGGAGCGATGGGTGGTTACCCCAACTGGAACCCAAATAATAAGATCCTGAGTCCTCGTTATGGTGGAGGAGGCTATGGATATGGTGGCTATGGGATGGGGGGTTCTCCTTTCTCTCATTCTGTGCAGAGTATGGGGTACCAGCCCAAATCTTCAGGTTTTGCCAAAAAAGCCATGATGGCAGCAGGTGTTGGTGCTTTGGCTGGAATGGCTGTTGGATATGGGCTTGGGCGCTTCCCTCGACCACATTTTGGTTTCCGAAACCCTGAAGAAGAGTATTACTACAACAACTACATGTACAAGCGTTATGGCTCTCGCTCCACAGATGAAAAAGACTATGGCCGTGATTATGTCTACAAGCCTCCACCAAGGGCAGAGTCTTATGAGGACTTCATGCGTCGTTGTATGAATACGACTGACCTTAAAGATAAGGACAGCAGCTCTAAGACGCCTACGAGTGGAGGTGATGAGGAGGATAATGATACTGTCAGCATTGAGGAGATTGGATACCCTGCACTAATTGATCAAATGAAGAATCGGCGCTGTGTTGAACAGTACATGGTCTACGCTGAGCGCTTTCTGGAGGAACGAAAACCTGAGCCACAATCCCAACCTAGCCGCAGCAGTCCCCTGAGCTCTGGGGTGATTCAGTTTTTCACTTCCTTCCTTATGCTCCTCTCCAGCATGTTCCTTCTACAGTAAGAACAATTAATCTTCCTTTCATCTTAGCCCAAATGGGTTTTTACATCTGCCATTTAAACTTCACATCTACAGACAGTACTGCTAATGTGCATTACAAGTATTTAGTCAATCATGTATTATTGCAGCGGAATGCTAGTAAGATAACACAGTGTTGGTGTATATAGTAACTAAAGGATCATATTTAAAGAGCAACAATGAGTTTCAAAATTTGCAGTTAGATCATCAGGTTTTTGTTGTGCAAACTACACTAATTTATGTGTTAAGTTTTTCAAAAATGACTTATTTTGCATGTTTCACTCTACATTTTCAGCACTGAATACAGAGTCAACAGATTCAAGGCACTTTAGTTTTTTTTTTATTAAAATATATCTGCTACGGTGTAAAATCAAAATGGGACATAAAGAGTTTTATATATGTACAGATAGATATAACCATCATTATTATTCATTCATCCTTTAATCAGTATTGGACAATTCAACAAACCGATTTTCATTTGGTTAAATTTAAGTCAGGATTCCTTTATTAAATTTGGACACGTGCAAGCATCAGTAAAGTAGTTAAAATTGAAATTTAAAAGCAGACTGTCAGGTGTTATAATCACTATCACACAATGTGATTTAGGAAAGAATCACTGACTGGTGCGAAAACGGGGAAACTTTTTTTTTTTGTCAAATTATTACGTTATCAGTGAGAAAGGAGAAATATTAAAATCACTCAGACCACATTGTAGTTTTACAGCAGCCATACTTGAGAATGATCAGGTTTTGTCATTGTTTAATGAAACCAAGAGAACGCTGTTAAATTATCACAAGATTAGGCATGAGCACATTGTGGTACAATCACTTGTTGCTAATTCTGTTTAAAGGATAATAATATTCTGACACATTCCTGGTAAAGGGAGACCTTCCTCCACATTTGTAAACACAAATTAATCAAACTGGCAAATGTTACAGGCCATCTGTTCCTGAAGTGAGGATTTCCCCGTGGACAAATGGTTTTTATGCCCCAGTAAACAGTTTAACACCTGTGTGGCAGAAACCAAAATAACATAGCATCCTCACAGTAGAATAGGTCTACTTCTTGCAAGTACATGCATCTCACACTATCTTGTTCAGCTGCCTGTAAAATGATATATTGCATGTAATAGCTCTTGACATAATGGAGCCATCAGTCAACATGGGTCCTCTGATGTGCAGCATTAGTGCTGTTGCTTCCTTGCCTGCAGCCTTTGAGAACAATTGGTGCATTTGTTGATGAGAGCGCCTGATGCTTTTAGTCTGTGACGTACTCTCCTGCTGAAAACTGGGATCTCATCAGGGTTTTGAACAGATGAGGTTCACAACAATTCAAGATTTTAAATTTACTGCCACAAGTATATTTCTGTACCCAGTCTCTTCGTGTCCACTGTCAGACAAGATTAACAGAGGAACTGGGTGCACTGGTACTGGCTTAAAGTTGCCTGGAAATGCTTTCTTCAGTGTCACACTGTACATGAATTTTGCTGTCTTGGTTGGGACATTTGTTCCCATACCCTGTGCCAACTTTGTTTTAATGTTCGTGTTTCCAGGCATAGTTTAAGCTCCCAGAGGGACTGTAACCTTCCAGACTTTCCAGACCTCAATCAGTACATCACAGAGTCTCTCTGTAATCATCTTGTTGTCAGTAACCATGTTTGCATTTCACAAAAACTCGCTAGCTGTCATGATATGTGTCACTACAGTAATGAAAATTTGTCTTCCTTTTTAAATACAGTTGTATTTAATGAAATTCATGGCTACTTTTTTGCAATTGCAGTTACTTAACTATTCAAGCTTGTCTTCTTTTATCTGACTATTTCTTTCTTTCCCACTGGGTTTTATAAAAGCACTTTGTAATTGTATTTTGCAAAATGCTGTACAAAGTAAGTTTGCAGGCTGTCAGTGATGCCGTTTTTAAAGACTTTCCACTCAAGGTTCAGTTACTACTGTTCATTTTTTTTGTCAACTGTTTGACCAAGTACTGCTGTATTGAGTAAAGTCTCTATTTTGTAATGTACACACACACACACACACACA
>JAUBNQ010000014.1:11791556-11813911 GCA_032353495.1 Ctenopoma kingsleyae | reverse complement strand
GCATAAAAAGTAAACAGAGGTAGTAAACAGAGTGATTTTAGACACAGAAGAAGAAAGCTGCAGGACCATTGCATATTTAGCTTGACATTGGTAAGTTACCACATTGAATACATTAAAAGTATGTTTTGCTTGAAAAAATGTCTTTAATATGCTGCATGATTATATGACTATTTGTGTGTGTACAATTACTCGTAACTTTATCATTGGTATTCTAAGCAACAACATCAGTTAAATTTAACAATAATATTGTTCCATACACAGACCAAGAAATACAAAGGTTTTCACTTTCATCCATTTCCATTATCTTCAAATTTGCTCTTTATGTCTTACCTTCCAGTGACATGGGCTCCCAAATGCCAAACTGTTTGAGCACGACAACAAACAGTCCAATAACAACAGCAATGGCAATTATTTCCATGCCCTCTAGTCCCATTGTTGCAGTGCATTAGGTATCACCTGTGCAAAAGTCCACTTTAAAAAATAATTTTTACAAATTTCTGATGTGTAGCTAAGTGACTAAACTGCATAATGCAGCTTGCATTCCACAAACATCACCTGCTGCCAATCATCTCCTTCTTCCAGCCGCGTCCTTTTTATCACTGGTTTTGTACAGGCATCAGCAATTATACTCACTTAAATGAAAGCCCTGACTTTAACCACACTAATTAGAACCCAAATGCTACCAAACAGACTGCGGAGCATCCTCCTCTAAGTAAACAGGTCCAGACTCCATCATGTGCTCTTGCAAGGAATTTTCAAATTCACAGAGTCTTAATCCTCCTTAATCTTATCCGAAGCAATCTCCAATCGCGAATGCTCTTTCTTTATTACTACTCTGTGGCATTTTATATCTTGGATGTTTCATTTTAGGATCTCCCTTGCAACACCATGAACTCAGGGGCTCCAACTGCACTCACTCCATCTTCTCTCACTCTATCCTGAGCTGTATGTATGTGTTTGAGGTTGGCTGGTGGGGGTTCTTACTGAAGGAATTTCTTTACTAATAGTCTCTGATTGACACTCTATGCTGTCTTTATTTGCTCAGTCATTTCAAGGATGCAAAGCTGTAAAACCAAGCATTGATCCACATCCGCTGATGGCTGGAATATGAACAGCACTTAGGGTAAAGTACCCTGCCCTGCCCTGTGTGGCGCTGCTTGTGTCTACTGGGTTGTTCAGTGATACACACAGTCAATAACTCAGACCGTTGCGACTGTAAAACAGTGCTTTGTTTATGACATTGTAGTTAAGAATAGTAAAGTGGAACTCAATTACATGCATGCTACAATAGTGTACTGCACAAAACAGAGGTCAGTTTCTCACTTCTGTAAAATGCTCCACATAACATACAGTATATGAAAAATAAAAAAATGAAAAACTTTTTCACAAATAGTTTTTAAGACATACAGTAAGTGAGTTGTTGTATGATTATACTGTGCTGAAAGACAGAGAGTAAAGATGGATATGAGTGTAGTTCACAACTGATGACTCTGCACAACATAATGGACTCAGTTTAAAAGGTGGATGGAGGGCAAATCAATTGTTGAGAGGTAAAATATTGGTCTGACAACAGACAGAGAAAGTAGGCAAGAAATGCATTTTGATGGCAGGGGAGGGTTTATGTAAGTTAGAGACTCCTGACAGACTTGTCCTTAATGTACAAAACAGAATTTGTTCTAAGATGTTGTTAGAGTGGCATTTCATATATAATGATTTCATATAATGGTGCAAATGTCTTTTAATTGAACATATCTGCTATAGGCAAACCTCAATTTCCAAAAACTTTTCCTTTTGTAAGTCAGCACTGTAAACTGTGACATCAGAGGTTTGTCCATGGCGTAAGATATCGCGGCTAGTTATCCTTTTTAAACAACTACGGATTTTTACAGTAATTTTGATGTATGCATTAATTAAAAAAACAAAACACACATTGGTATTTCCCAAACATGCAAGATGTATGTGCTTATGTTGGAACTTCCTTGCCATAAAAATAATAAGCATTACACTGTTTAATGCACCCTAAGTGCTGATCTATACCTATTCCTCTATTAAACACAGACAAGGGTGAGATGACTTAAGCTTGCAGAGATGCAGACAATGCAGCATCAGCCTCACCACCAGGCTTTAATGACCGCAGTGAGAGCAAGATTACCACTCAGACCAAGAGTCCATCAATCAAAACTAACACACAAGTTCCCATCACAAAGTTAAATAGCATTAACTTTTGCTTTCACTAAGCACTCTTATCACTCTTTAATTTATTGTATTTTTTAAAAAGATTTTTCAGCTATGCATGACTGGACCTAGAACATCCATCCATCCATTATCCAATCCGGTTGTCCTCTTAAGGGTAGCGGGGGTGCTGAAACCTATCTCAGTTGTCACTGGGAAAGAGGCGGACAGTGTATCACAGGGCTGACATATAGAGACAGACAACAATTCACTCTCACATACACATCTATGTGCAATTTGACATGCATGCCTGTCTTTAAACAGTGGGAGGAAGCTTGAGTACCCGCAGAGAACCCATGCAGACACTGGGTTAACATGCCAACTCCACATAGAGAGGCACCTGGCCAATCCGTGATTTCAAACTTCCTCCTCCTTGCTGTGAGGTGACAGTGCTATAACCACCACACCACCTGCCGCCTGGACATAGAACAGCTTCTTTAAACTGAAAAAAAAAAGATCTGTCACATCTGAATGAGACACTAACAGCCTGGACAAATTAATCAGGAGGGCTGGCTCTGTCCTGGATGTGGATCTGGACCCTCTACATGTAGCTGAGAGGAGGATACTGTCCAAACTCCAATCCCTCCCACCCACTACACAGTGTCCTGGCTGAACAGAGGAGCAATGTCAAGTGTTCCATGGAGCGTCACAGGAGATCCTCTCTGTGTGTGGCCATCGCCATCCCCCTGACAACAGTCATAATCATTATTTATGCCATAGTTTCTTTGTATTGTGTATTCCAGTATTTGTGTATTTTTTGTATTTGTGTTGATCTTTTCTGGTTGTGGTCCTTTTCTTTCCTTTTAAACTGAGAGCAGCTGTAACAAGGCAAAACAATTTCCCTCTGGGATTAATAAAAAAAAAACATTTGAATTTTGAATGTTGAATTGTAATGAGTTTAGTGATGAACAAACGAGCATCCTGAACTGAGAAAAAGCTACTATTTCACATAGAGTTTG
This sequence comes from Ctenopoma kingsleyae, assembly GCA_032353495.1. Taxonomy (NCBI): domain Eukaryota; kingdom Metazoa; phylum Chordata; class Actinopteri; order Anabantiformes; family Anabantidae; genus Ctenopoma; species Ctenopoma kingsleyae. The sequence continues at coordinate 11,810,720 of JAUBNQ010000014.1, read as the reverse complement.
GTGGTAAGTGTAGAAACCCACAAGGCAATGTGGTAGTAGAACTACTTCATCTCTAGTACAAGAAGTTATTTTATATAATTATTGTCGTATTGTAGAGAAGTAGATGTGTTGAGAGGCTTCCGGGTACTGTAGTGATAGGCGTGTGGATATGAATATATTGTTTGCTTGCTTTTCATGCAAAATTCTTTAAGCTCAAGCATAAGTTCATACTTCTTAATTTCAAGTTAGATCTCCATTATTGATGCAGTTATTAGATGCAGAGATATTAGCTGGTAAGTGTGGCTGGGGTATTATTTCTTGTTCAGCCCAAGATTGTCTATAGTGGTGTGATGCTCTGCATACTGCCATGGCAAGTGCTGTTAAAGAGAAGTGAAAATGTTCTCACTGATTGAGCCACAGCTTGCAACATTGTCATTAAAATCTATTTTAGGATTATTTGAGCTGAAAGTATACCTCAGAAATATACCTTTGTGCTGAGTTCTGCAAGAATTGCACTTGAATGAAAGTGAGGAAACACTACCATCTACCGTTGAGAGGCAGAGCTGTACTCAGGTGCTAAGATATTCACAGTCCAGCAGATGGCGAAGTGGAGAAGATAATAATAGTAAGGTGAGATTTAATTATGTCTTTGAGTTCATAAAATGCAATAATTTAAATGCAACTGAGGTCTACTGTAGATATACGTACAGGCGTCATTGATTAAAATTAAGACCTATTCCAATGTCCGACCAAGGGAAGGGATTCTGTAATGTTGTTGGGATACTGAAGTGGTAGATGCTATTTTGTTAACTGTTTTCATCAATGTCTTGTCCAAGGCAGAGGGAGCAGCAGTAAGTGAATCTGGATGACAACACAAGGTCATTTGTGGAAACCACAGAGGAACGATTATTTTACGGCAAGCCGGGGCAAAGTATAAAAATGTAAACTATCCAAAGACATTGTAAATAAGAGAACTGTGTCACATTGCTCAGCAGATTGTGGAAATGATTATCTGTCAAGTGCATACACACAGCAGACTGTCTACACTGTCTGCCTGCACAGAAGGGCAATGTCAATAATTTAGATAAACCAAGAAAACTGGGGCATGTAAGGGCAGTCAGTGGAAGACACTGTGCTCTTCATCTAAAGTATGTGCCACGTCTCCATTTGTGATTCATAAATACAGTAAAAGGTTTTTCCATTTCTTATTAATTATTTTAATTCCAAGATAGGTTAACTGAGTCAGTACTCAATAGGATGAAATCATTTATTACAATTTCTCTGAGATTGTGGGGGTTAAAAAAAAAAAGAAAACCATTTTGTCTGTAGAGGGTTTGATAGGGAAGGAGAACTCCTGTATGTACTTCTACGAAGCAGGATCAGAAGTTAAAGTGAAAGCGACAGAGAGAATTCACTGACTGATAAGCCGTTAAAATAAAGTGGCATTCGGTGAAGACAGAAGTCTGTAAAATAAGCACTGAATAGAAAGAAAGGATGTGAAAATAGATTATTATGTAAATATACAGTAAATGTAGATGGGATAGATACATAAAAATTGTATGTATTATGAATGTATTCTGTAGTGCGGGAGCATGAAGTCATGCCTTTTTACCTCCTCTTTCTTTGCTCTCAAGTCACTTCCTTCTTTCACTGCTGTCACACACAATCATGTACATATTTGACACTCTCATTTGTAGTTCAAGGTGTTAGTCTGGTGGTGGTGATGCTGTCCCTTTATGTGCTTCTACCTGGCCCTTGTTGCGTGGTGCTTGCAATGATCCACTTGACGAGACAGCACTTCATCAGAGATTTACGTGACAGCCGTGGTCTCTGCCACTTGGAGCCCTCCGTCTGTCCGCCTGGGTTTGGATCTTTCCCATTAGCATCAGGCAGCAGACCGCCATCCACTGCCTTCTCATTTGCCTGAGGACATACAGAAAAGGAATTGTCCTCTCACAGAGGAAATAGAAGCTCAGCAGTGACAGAGGATAAACCTTTTAAGTTCCTACAAGAAAGATCACCTAACCTCTGGGAGAAGAAAACAAGCAACCCTAACCTAGAAAAGGACAAATCCAACCCAGATGTAATTACTTCCAGGCTATGGTTGCCTCCCTCCTTTGTTTTTATTTCAACAGTGTGATTTGTCTTAAAAGGTAAATGCTTTGCATTGAGAGAGACAGGTTTTAAAGGAAAGTGGTTTTATTTTTATATTCATATCAAATCGAGTTTATTTAAATAGCCCAAAATCACAAGTAAATAATAGATTACAGGTTATATAAATATAGATTATAATAACATGACAGTATGTGAAAAACTCATAATAACAAATTTGCAGGGAATTATCACCTGACTCTGCAGTTCCTCCAAGTTATACAGAGTATTTTAGTGCCTTTCAGCTGTTTGTTTTGGTTTTCTGGTCCACCTTTATTGTTTGGTTCATTCTCATCAGTCTTTGTTTGCTGTTTTTAGAGAAAAATATTTTAAATCCTTCTGGACTGCTGCTGCCCAGCACCAGACAATGACAAACACAATTCTAAATAATAATGCTAATGATCTTAAAACATGACGGTGTGCATTTATCTAACACTTGCAGTTCTCATCTGCTTTTACTGACTTTTAGGAAAGATAGGGTATATATCGATTCAGATTTGAATAATAATGACAGCATGTTTGTGGCTGGCAAGTGAGATATGCTTTTACAGCTTCACATGATATTGTGAGAATTAGTCTAATTCCAGGATTGACAGCAGGTGACAGCAGGATTAAGACACCTTGAGGTGACTAGATAACCAGAACAATACCTCAATATGCAAATGCTGCTCATTTGTTTTGAATACCAGTTAAAAGGTGAAAATAAAAACATTTGTTTTAAGGCTCTCGTAGAATCTTCTGCACTCTAACTAAATGCTGCATTGTGTCAGATATATTTTAACATTGTAGTTAGGACTGGATCAGTTCATATAGTTTTTCACGTATTATACATATTAAGAAATCTTAAGGTCTTTATCTTTTCTGGGTAAGACTGGGAGTTCTGTAACCGGAGCACTTCTGAGAATAGGGACATACAAGCTCTTGTTTCCTGTTATTTTCGGCATCACATAACATTTTCTCATCTGACAATGGACACATTTAGTGTTCCTATAGTGCTTCGAATGGTTAAATCCATAATAAAGCTTTACTTTTTCCCATCTACTGTTTAATAATCCTTAATAATACTAGTTCTGTTAATACTGTGACAATTTTATGATGATTATGATGCTTTAAGGGAATTGTTTGCTACATAATTATTAATAATTCGTTAAAACGATGTAATCATTTTCTTTCTCAGCAAAGAAGTGTATCATCACTGTCAGTGTTATAGTACTGTTCAGCCACTAATGCATGTTTAGACTTTCTTGTAGGTTCAGGTTTGTCCGAGATGTGTTCCTTTCTTTTATTGTTGATTGACTCTTAAGAGCTATTTTGGCTTTTCTCTGACTTGTCTTGCCCTTCTTTGCACTCTTGTCTACTTGGTGTCTCTGCAGAGTCTTTTACTTGCTTCTGATGAGGGGCTTTATGAATAAAACTGTTTTTAAAAGGTTGATATGAATATAATGCAAAGAGTTTGTAGAGAAAATACACAGGCTTATTTCTTGGTGACCTTATTTGTCCCTTATGAGAATATGAAATCATGCCAAAGCATAGAACATCAAGAATGTCACTCAATAATTCACATTCCTTATACTGCATCAATAAAAGATCAGTGTTGGATGAAATGGTGAGGTGAATGACTACTAAGTGTAAAGCAGTGATACTTGACTATTCAAAAGCCACAGAGACAAAAGCACACAAACATAATGCACCTATGCCTGACAATCACGCTTAAAAAAACTAAATATGTATGAACACATGTTTAAGTGCATTCTCAGTCTCGCCAAGTCGTAATGAACAATATGGTTGACCATCCTCCACAGACTGTCACATATGTTACCTCTGCGAGCTCACACACACAGCTAATTTCTTCTAATTTGTAGTGGAGAACAAGTAAAAGTAACACAAGCGATAATCATTTATCATTGTTTACATCATCTAGTAAAAGCACAGGTACCTCAGAATTGTACTTAAGTACAATACTTAACTAAATGTACTTTGTTACCTAACACCTCCATCTGCCAAGATCATTTCTATGAAAATAAGTCAGCTGCTGACTATTTTAATGACATGAGAGCAATCTTTTTTTTTCTTGCTTCCCAGCTTTTCGGTCTGGTTTCATGCACATCTCTTTACTGCCTATGATGGTCCTGACCTATAATCTGCTTTTATTTCTGTTTGCCATATACTTCAGATGTGTTATCTCTAGGTATTAGTCAAACTCCACTATGTGACAAAACAAGCAAATATTTTGTGTCTGCTTTGAGGCGAGCATGACACAAGGAGTGCATCAGTATTTTCAGTAAAGTCTGAAATTAATACTGGTGAAAGGTACATTTATGCAAGTACAGTACATAGTATATTTTTTTTCTAAAATACTTTAATCTGACAGCTTCAGTTATATTGCGGGTGAATATCTGATCAGAAACTAATAATCTAATCGTATAAATATAATCTAATACATTCTCCTTAATTATTATTTTTATTTGTGATAGTTTAAGTATTGTAAGCAGAAAGTACCATGGGTCATAATAAGTTCGCTACCACAGCTACATTGCGGGCACAAACAGCAGTAATACTACTGAATAATACTTCTGCATGTTAGTAGAATGTATTCCAGTAGCAACTAAATGTAGTATATAGTAATAAATGTTACTGTACCTGCATTACGTCTGGTTTTCTGTTGATCTTTTGCGGAAAATCGCTGCAATCCTCCTCCAGTCGCGCTCCTCAACGAGCCACAGAGCTGCAGCAGCATTAACACACACACACACACACACACACACACACACACACACACACACACACACACACACGCACACACACAGACACAGAGAGAACTGAAGGAGGAGCAGAGCTCACAGTGTCACACGCAGATACATGGTATTATTACTTTAATCATCACATCTACGCGTTGCAGATCAACAAAAGCTCGAACCTGCAGGGAAACGATTCCGTTATCTGCAGGAGATTTGTGGTTCGTGAACGCATCAGTCCTGCTGAAGCCTGAGCTGGTCTCAACAAGTGACGAGGACGCAAACAATTTATAGGGCCGAGGTGTTTACATCGTGACAAATGTTATTAGTACCAGACATATTACAGCCTGCAGCGATGCTGTGTGGGTTCAAACTCAGACTCAACAGTCCGACTCTCTGCGGAAATTAAAAAGTTTCATATGTTCCGAGCAGATTTTATAGCTCTGTGTGACGACTTCCTATATGATGCTGCTCAGATTTAATAATAATAACAAGAACAAGATCTTATTGTGTTTACAGTTTCTCTGTAAGCATGAACTTTGTGGTGGACAATATATGTGATGAGTCACTTTGTCTAGCAGAAAAAAATAATACACAATTTACAGGACAAAAAGTCAACATGTAGTAACCATCCTCCTTAACAGACTCATGTAATTTTTAGTACCAGTAAAGATCACTATCACAATATTTTAGGTTGGTTTGTTAAGTTGTTCCTGCCACATGTTCGCAAGCTGCAGAAATAACCCTTTTCATCAAAATTTAATAAACAGGCTTTACATTTGTAATGTACTGACATCAATGAATCAAATGTGCATCAGGCTGCAAAATGAATTTAGTTTGACTTTGAGTTTTGAAATTATAACCCAGGGTGCATTTTGTACTGTGCACCTGTTTCTATCCATGGTTTCACATTAACCTGAAAAGTAAATGAATACGAGGACAGGAAGCTGCCTCCCATTCTTAAAATATGCTCTGACATTGCCTCTGAATCTGTTAAAGTGCCTCTTCTCAAAGTCTGTGGAAGAGATGAGGAGGAGGGAGGGTTTTTATTGTTGGGAGGAATATGACATAAAGGGAGAGAAAGACCAAACGGGGTGGAGAGAAGAAGAGAAAGACAGGTTGATACATTTAAATAATGAATATTGGCTTTTCACTCTTTGGACTAAATGAAATATCTTTTTTTCCCTGTTGTGTTGATAAGGAATCAACACTGGACTGGACATGCTTAATTAGCAATGAAAAATGCGTGTTGCCATGGGCATGTTTGTGTTTCTACAAAAGATACCAACAATGATTGGTGAAAGTCACATGAAGCACAATGTTCATTACTTTCTCCAACATGTTTTATTATTATTGGAAATACAAATCCATATTTTGATATTCCCTGGTGATATAATATATAAGGGCCAAGACTAAATGGGTCTGCAGCTATAGTCTACTCTGTCCTGTGATGCTGGACTTAGACACAGTGGTGCGTTTTAGGCTAAACGGTTATACGGTCATGCTTACAAGGACAATGCTAACATGCTAACTGTTAATTGACAGGTATAATGTTTACTGTATTCACCATTTCAGTTTAGCATGTTAGCATTTTAGTTAACTGTGGCTGATGGACCTGCCGTTACTCTTGCAGGTAACTCAAGACAAATATTGGTATTGGACAAATTAAAATTTTGACCTGTATGAAAATGATGATGATTGCCAGTGTCAGCAGGTTTCATCTGGAAGCAAACTTTTATCATGAAAATCCACTGAAGAGTTGCCATGTTGTTTAAATCTGAAGCAAAATATTGAACAGATGTCATCCCCAGAGTCGTACCATCAGCACGGGACTGTCAAAATGCATTAATCAGTTAATATTACATTATTATGTTGAGCTAATTCAGTTGTCAGAGAACAGTGAAAATGTTAATAATAGCTTATAATAGCTTAACCACTGTTACTGCCATCATCAGAAAGCTGGAGAAATTCAATATTTTCGTACTGTCTGTCCTTGCCTTTTTATCTTCCTACAGGTCTGCCTCACTCCTGCAGACACTGAACTTATTTTTAGCCTCGCAGCTTTCAGAGAGACTTCAGTTTCCCCGGTGGCTTACACTTTAGCGCAGGGTTTAATTGAGGGTGTGTGTTCAGTGCAGATGTACCTAGTGTCTGTGTGTGTGTGTGTGAAAGAGAGTTTATTTTATTTTTTGTCTTTCCTCATAAATGTTGCATTTTTTCAGAATTTGCCACAAACACTCACATGCATGGCTGCACATATTTGTGCACACATTCACAGATTGTCTCCAGCTGTGCCACAAATATTCACTGTGCTGCTACTGCCTGATAACAGACATGAATTTTACATTGAAATGTAAACTTAAAACTTAAAACCTCGTGACTTATTGACATATTCATATCTGAAAGAACTGGACAGTGCACTAGGATTTGGTGATGACATGAAAGGTTTGTTGTTGTTTACACTGTGTAGTTAAGACTATTACCTTAAAGGTCCAAACATATAAACAGAAGATACAAACAAACTGAAATTAAAATCTAATCTCAAATAACTATCTAAATAAATAAAACTGTACGATAAAATATTGTAGTAGAGTATCTCTAGTAAGATATCATCATGATCGTTTTTAGAGGCAAACCACTTTTCAAGCTTCAGTGCCTGCGATGGGAGAGACTGTACATATAGCAATTGGGAGAGTGGCAAAGAAAGAAAATATTTTTTATGTATTAAGCATCAGCTAGAATTTGCCAGAAGACATGTGGGAATCTCTGAAGTCAACTGGAAGAAGGCTGTATGGTCTGATGAGACAAAAATGAACTTTTGACTTTGACTGACTGTTGACTACACGCTGTCAACATAGTCTCACACAGTCTCTTTTCCATTTCAGTAAACAGTAAAAAATAAATAAAAAAAAGAAACCTTCCTTCCAAATGGGTGAACACTTTTTATGAGCACTATACCCTGGAAGCAATTATGTGTCTTTTTAAGTCAGAAACACATTTCCTAGAATCTTCTTCTTCTAAATGCTTGTACTTCCTCTGCTTCCAGCACAGCTGCTGTCAATTCATCTCCATCACACTGACTCAAATTTGGCTAAAGAAACTGCTGTTGCGTTTTCACTGTATTGCTTTAGACAAATTTATTAAGTACTGTATATACTGTATGTTCTTGACTTCCAGTTATCACATCCAGACAGCTTCCAATTGAGCGATGCAGCTACACTTTCTTTTTCCAACTGGATGTGATGTTGATGAAGATGTAGTACAATATAATCGCTCAACCTCTTTTACACCCCACTAGACTTCTTCCTGACCCAGGAGTTTTACAGGACTCATAATGCCAAAGCATTTCAACATTTTAATTAACCCAATAATACTAATCTGTCTCCTGTGTTAATTATGTATGTGCAGCTCTAAAGATGCTGTTATGGCCATTTTATCAGAGACCACTGAAGGTTGGAGGTTAATTACACTGTGTCCCATCACTTATTTCTGCTAAGTCCTTAGCAAATGTGAAATACAGCAGATGAAAGTTTCTTATCATGCGGTTTTTCTTGCCAATATGTTCAAGTCATTGCACATCATAATGAATCCAAATATTTATTTTTAGATAAACTGATTAAGACATTATTTGACGATGCTTTTTTACAGGACAGTATGAAAGTAATACATTTGCTATAACAATTTAACACAATTCAGTTTATTTATTTTACACATAAAAATACAGGGGCTATATCTATATAAATACATCCACATACTGTACTGTATATGCAAACACATTCATACAGTACACATACTCAATTACTCAAATACTGAATTTCAAGTGAGGCTTTTGCAGATCTTTATATAACAAGGCAAATTATACACAAATATATTATATATAAATGAAATTAATAAGGGACTGAAATAATTGACTAGTTTTGTTGCTATATCTATTGTGATTTTAGGTGGAGCAGGAACTTTTATCTTTCTTTGTTACATTTGAAAACATGCTTGAAAAAAATCACCACCTTTCTCAGAACGGACATGCTGCTCTGCTACCTGTAAATGTTCAGCATCACAGACAGCTCCTGCAGCTTTTCACACCATAGACAGTGACTGAGTTTAGTGTTCACACAATGGGGCTCCTGAGGCATGTATGCAATAATCAGAAGGGTTTACCAAACCACAAGCAGGTTGTGCTACTGTGCAGGATGAGCTACCGTGCTGCAGCTGTCACACCTGAATTTGTCTCTCCACAGGTTCATCCTCACCTGCTTCCTCGCTGTCAGATTTATCTGCTCCTCATCACTCGGTCAGCTCGGTTACCACCAAAACAACAACACTTGTTTCTCATTTGCTTTTTGAGAGGCTTAAAACTAAATCCAGTTTACATGCAGTCATTTACATGTATACTATCCATACATCCTGGTCTAATATATTATAATATTATAGTGTTTAAGATTTACACTTAAGAAAGAGTTGTGTTATGAGCATAAATTTCACATATAAAATGACCATTTACACAACTCTTCCTGTTTATTGTCTTCACTGTACTAAATTTACTGTTTTTCTGTTTAATTTTCAATTTGGGCACCAGATGTCACTGTCACTCCAGTACATACTACAGAAAGAGAAGCATGGGTTCAGTTGCAATTTACACAACACTGGGGAATCTGCTTTTCAAGGACACAAGTTTCACAAGTTTCCTTCTATTAACAATGTGTAAAAGTCTTCAACAAGGTCAAACAATGTGATTACACACACACACACACCAAATACAATAAGATGTTAAATGTGTACCCTCTCTCTCTCCCTCTCTCTCTCTCTCACACACACACACACACACACACACATACACACACAGAGATAACTAATTTAACTCTAGTTTTACTGTCCGTACCAGTGAATATGTTCCAGTGCATAATCACAGGGTGTCTGTGTATAGTTTGTGTCTGTGATTACTAGCCTGGTGTAACACCCTGTAATATTCTAACTGTTCATATGATAATACTGGACTAATGTGCTCGTCCTCAGGGGACACGTTGTATTGTCTGTTATAAGATGGGAGAAGGGGAACTCACAGGATCCTGGAGTGTATTTGGATTTGTCCATGATGAAGTTTTGTTCTGGCAGGATATTTTCTGTTTTGTGTAAATCTCTTAATGATTTTGTTTACCCTCCACAGACAATGATTACTTAGTGAGCAGAAAATGTTGCCATAAAAAAAGAAGGAAATCAGTTTTCTGCTTTTTCTCTTTCTCAAACACAGTCATACATGGAAACACACACGTGCACAAGTCACATACAATGGATTTACATTTTTCTGTAGTTACTCTACAGCAGATTAAGAGTTTAGTGAAGTAAGACTGTATTGGAGTTACTGTTCAGACTCTAAACAAACATGGATAGAATATCCATGGTCCGCCTCGGTTTCCTGACAAAGATGTGACATCAGCCTGGAGGGAAAAAGGGGGGCCCATTGAGATTCCTTCACTATCTTGCTGAGGATGTGAGAGGCTGAGGCTGCTTTGGCACCACCTCCTTCATTTCCCCACAGTCAACAGGAAGACTCGAGGCCAAAGAGAACGGCCACACTCTGCATGAGAGGAAGGACATAGAGGTCCAGCTGCACAGTCAGAACCAGGGAAAACAATCAAGGCAAAGGAATGAGCAAGAATCAGAACGAAGTGAAGAAAATCCAGTCAGTTTATCTGCAGAACGTGGAAAGGCTAAACCAGGGGATAAGGCCAGACAAGAAAAGTTGGAAACCAAAGGAAGGAGAGTTTGCTGTGCAAACAGCAATGGAAAAGCTGCGGCAGCCTCCCGTAGCTGGACAGGTAAACAAAAGCTCAGCTCATAGAATCAGCAGAGACCTGACCTGCTCCATATGCTTGGATCTTTTCAAGCAGCCGGTATCCTTGCCCTGTGATCACACCTTCTGCCAGGGTTGCATTGAGGGTTACTGGAGTGGACCCCGGGGCCTTGGCCAGGGAGGCTCAGGCTCATGTCCTCAGTGCAGGAAAGTGTACCCCGGACAAAGCTACAGACCCAACCGCATTGTTGCTAACATAGTGGAGAGCTACTGTCAGGGTCTGGAGGAAAGTGGCCCTGGAGCCCGTCTAGTAGATGTTGGGGTGGCAGAGAGAGTTCCTGCTCCGGTCCCCCGGTGCAGCAGACACAGGGAGGAGCTGAAGCTTTACTGTGAGGAAGATCAGGAGCTGGTGTGTCTGGTGTGTGGTGTTTCTCAGGAGCACAGAAATCATACCATGATGTGTGTGCAGGAGGCTGAGCAGAAGTACAGGGTAAGTTAGAGTTGAGTTTCATGAATTTCGGTTTTCTGTAAAAGTTTTAGCAGAATATTGAAATTTTAAAATGTATCTGTTAAAGAAAAGTTGGAGGACTTTCCACGTACTGTAAGTACTAAATTTTTGTTGGTTTGATGCCAATACCTCATTGCTGTGCCTTTGTTTTATCCATATACTCTTTTGACTTAATAGGAAACACCAATGCTAGTGACTGTTTCTTATGTGTGCTTTTTTAATTTGCATCTATTGATTTTGCCCCAAAAACAACTGATCAGTGCAGATATGATAGTGAATGTGAAGTGAGACGCAGTTCAGTGTGCAGTGATGTTGTGTCTCTGTCTTTTCAGGCCTCCCTGAACAGCTCCATGGATTCTCTCAAAGCTGAGCTCAACACAGCCCTGCAGTGTGACAGGGAAGCTGAAGATGAGGTTAAAAAGCTCAAGGTTAGAGGAGACACTTCCAAAACATAAAAAATTAGCATATGTATTATTTATACTGCTCAGAAAATATAGTATAGAAGGAGAGTAAAATGTTTTGCAACATGCAAAGCTGCATAAAAGATAAAATTTCATGCTTTCACTGTTAACCTTTTCAAATGTAATAATGTTTGCTCCCAGTGACAATGTTGACTATATTGCACCGACTTAGGAGCACACAGCTGACCTGAAGCAGCGCATTGAGGCCCAGTTCAGTGACTTGCACCAGTTTCTATACCAGGAAGAGAAACTGCTGCAGGTGAAGCTAAAGACGGAGGAGCGCAGGGAGTTGATTCGTCTGGATGAGCACAAGGCCCTGCTGTGTGTGGAAATCTCTCGTCTGCAGAGAGCTTTGCATGAGATAGAGGACAAGCTGAAAGAACAGGACCCATTCACTCTGCTCAGGGTATGCTCAGCTTATATGAACTTCATACACAATGAATACAGTCCATCTGGAATGTATTAAAAGCTTGATGAGTCAGCTCTGGGGATGATTAAGAGGAAAAATGCTGAGCTCTTGATCTGAAACTTTTTCCTCACAAAATTATTTATATCACACTGAATTTATAAAAAGTAAATAGGTCAAATTTGGCGTGAAAGTTACTTTTAGGTGACAGTCTGTCACGTAGCAGACCTGTATGTCTGTGCCAAAATGTTAAATAGGCTCCAACATCAACATTCAAGATTAAGCTGAGCAGGGTGTAACCGTTTGGCTTTCCTGTTGAAGTTTGTACACTATTTTTAAATACCACAAACATGTTAATCATGTTACTTTGCATGCATTTGCATTAAGAGCAAAGTTTGAAGTACTGCTAATTTTCTAACAACAAAATACTTTTCCTGTCCATGAGCACAGACAGGAAGTAGGCCAGTGACCTCACTCGTTGATCTGCGGGATAAAGAGTTTAGTTCAGGCACGGGGCCATACTTTGGCCCTGGCTGCGGGACTTTCCCCCAGCCACAGGGAGATCCCACAGGGTGGAATAGCGTGAGCTCAGACATTGATGTAATGTGGAAAAAGCTTTCTCGTCTTTTGGATACAACAAAACTAATCACCACTCTCTCTGTATCTCCTTTCCTGTGTTTATTCCTCTGTCTCATTTCAGAGCATCAAAGTCCTGCTTCAGAGGTGAGTGTGGGAAAAGTTGAGCTGTTTAAACTGGGATAGCTTTTGTTTTTATTCTCTCCCTTTGCTGTTCTGACTTTGCTTTTATTGGCAGGCCATCGCTGAAGTTTGAGAAACCTGCATTCACACCTCCCAGTCTGTGTGAGGGTCGATTTGCAGGGCCCCTGCAGTACAGAGTGTGGAAATCCATGAAAGGAAGCATATATCCAGGTACTAACAATTACCCCTTTAGAAATTCTTCCTTTACAAAAACCAACTTGTATTTCCTGAAGTATCTTTGAACTCTTTTCTTATATCTTTCCTGTTTTAAGTTCCTGCAGCCATCACATTTAACTCCAGCACGGCCAACCCTTGGCTCAGCCTTACCTCCTCCCTCACCTGTGTTCGCTACCAGACCTTTAACCACACAGTGCAGGATAATCCCTACAGGTTCAATGCCGCCCTCTCACTGCTCGGAAGTCAGGGCTTTACCCACGGGCGTCATTACTGGGAGATTGAAGTCTACAGCAGCACAGTCTGGACTGTTGGGGTGGCTCGAGAGTCAGTGCCCAGAAAGGGGGTCATCAAAGCCCTCCCAGCCAATGGCTTCTGGACCCTCTCCCTCTCTTATGGGATACAGTACATGGCTGGTACATCCCCTCCAACTGTCCTATCCCTGGAGGAACCGCTGGCCAGGATTGGAGTGTACCTGGACTACAAGAGAGGCCTGGTGTCCTTTTACAATGCAGAGAGCATGACACATCTCTACACCTTCAGGGAGACCTTCACCGAGACACTATATCCGTACTTCAACTTGGGCTTCCTGGACAAAGTGCACGAAAATGAGCCTCTCAAAGTTTTCTTACCAAAGATTTAACAAACTAGAAAGAATGGTAACAAAAAGTTAAACGTTACAAGGAGTTAGCAAAGATACACTAAATGAGATAAGAGAGAAAAACACCAAAGACAACACAGTTAAGTACACCAATGTATTTGTGTTGATTTTAGAGTTTTCTGTCCAACAGAAACTTTTTTTTGTATTTGTAACACATTGGTCAATGTGTAGACTGGATCTACTGCCACACATTTCATTTCAGAGAAGCTGTGCTTTAGTGAAGAATGTGAAACTGTTTGGTTACCAGACTGGTGACATTGATGTAATATGCAATATAATATATATAGAATTCAATTCTCTTTCTTGTGCATGATTCACTAATACATTCAGTTAAATAGCTTAATCATTTAAAGCTGTGATAATTTGATGATCATTGTGTTTTTGTTTGTTGTATCATTCTAATAATTCATACTAATGAATATGTGGTGCATTCAAGAACCTTAGGGATTTCTTTAATTGGTGCTGGTAGCAACAGGATTCATATAAAGCAACTTATGACCAATTTTGTATTGTATTTGTATTGTGACCAAAATTATTATTGTTTTGGATATCTTCTTTGTACTGTGCTAGATGAAGTAAATGTACCAACTGTATACTTTGGTTGAACCAAAGTCTAATGCATGTTAAATAACACTTACTTTTACACAGAATTATATATGCCATATAACATTTTAATAAAGTATTAATGGAAAACAGGTTCCACAGTGTCTGCTTCTTATCGCCATAATCTGATTACAAGCTGTAGATGTTACAGCATTTTTGTCATAATTTAAATTAAATTAAAGGAACCTTTTTTATAAGTGGGTCCCCATTTTGTTTTTATCAAACACACGTGCCACCAAAGACGCAACAAGATACATATTCCTGTGGCTGGTACTTGAATGACAGTTCAAGATATGTAACAATGTGCTAACAAGGACAATGAAGAAGAAGACTGCAAGTTAAACCTACTTTACCTGCTTTAAAATAATCTCAATTGAAAAAATGTTGAATAAGAAAAGGAAATGCATCAAAAATACTGTATTTATTGAACTCTTAAGCCACACATAATGCATTTTGTTGAGTAACACTGAATGTAAACAAACGTTTTCCAATGTCCTATCTAATGTAAAGCTTCTCTGCCAAAGTTGAGTTGAGTTTGGTAAGAAATGTGATCAGTTGCACCCGTGACAACACCCAACATCACAGCAGCAAAGTGGCAAATTATTAGTGAGTAGGTCAGAGTGATGCTAAATTCTTCCATTATGATTGTGTTGCAAGAGAATTTGGTATAAATCCAATAAGAGGAAAAGTGATGAAAACACAGTACTGTGTATAAGTCAGACTCAAATTGTACTGTGAGGAAATATTAATGTTCCGGGAGGGACAGGTCAGAAAATATATTAAAGAACATACATAGATTCTTCCTGTTTTCTATTCATTGTGTGCATTTTTCATGCAATATAATACAACAAAGTGTGTTACATTCATTACAAGTGATCAATCTTTCAACCTCACACAGTAAAAAGTGACACAGTCGATACTGTGATTAAAAAAACAAGGCAAACTACAGTTTATCACAATATGCACATTTTCTATTTTAGCTCAGTGCTATGACGTAATCAATTCATTACAAGTGGTGTGACTGAGTTTACGTAAAATAATTACTTTAAATTAGTCTTTCCTTTTATGGTATCTAGCTGAAGAAGAGTAAAGATGTCATTTCTCTGCATGGCTTCAGAGCAGAATGAAATGTGAATGTAAAGTATGCGAGTTGGTGCCTGTGGTATCAATTCATGCATTGACCGCTCATCTGGAAATGGGTGTGTCCAACCAAATGTTAGGGGTGAAGTCTCCAATTAGGTTTAGGAGTATGCTTGGAGACAGTCACTTGCTTGCATGTAATGTGTCCTGGAACTTTGTGCTTGTGTAGCGTACGTGAAAGCCTTTTTTATTGATGCTGTCATCTGAGTGAAACTTTAAAACTATGGCGTCTCCAGCTGAGTAAATTTCCTCTGGAGTCTGCAAAGAACAAACGAAAAGAATGTTTTGGAAGAATAATTTTGCTTAACTAGTGTTTACTACAGAGGCCTTATATTTTTAGCCTTACCCCAGATCCACAGTATCTTCCCAGCCGCGGAGACTTGATGTCAGCGCCATCATATAGCTCCACATAATCATACCCACAGTCTGCCTCCTCCTCAATCTCAAACACTTGGAAGATGACCTCCACTCCATAACCCTTCTCAGCAGTGACCACCCACAGACAGTCAGAGCCACTGGGGTAGTTGTTGTCTCCAAACTGAGCATGAGAGTACAGATCTTTTGTCTTGACCTCGGCTTTAAGGTTTCCTCCACATTCTGGGAATTCACAACCACAAAATTAGAGGGTCAAAAAGAGGAACTCGTAAAAGTGAAGAAAAAAGTGCAGCTTTCTTTCACAATATGAAACAAACCCATAGTAGAAATGTCATATTTAGTATTCTAGCATTTCTAGACATTTTTAGTAGCAGAACAGTAACTTAGTGACAGTTTTGCCCACCAGCTTGGTATGAAGTTTCAAAGCCTCTTTTCTGCACTGAGTTGTCAGAGAAAAAATGCAGGAACATTTTGTTGTCACTGGAAACGACTGGAGAAGGCTTCTTAGTGCCACAGACACGTCCTAGACTTGGAGCACGGGCGTCTTGCCCATCGTAGATCTCCAGATGATCGTAAGCGCACTCCAAATGAGCCTCCATGTCAATCTCATTGAAAACCTGAAAGTGATTTTAAAATGCTTACTTGCTTTCCAAATCTTTAATCTGGGTCACAACATAAAGTTCAAACGAAAAAAAAAAATCCACTGACATACAAGTTTGATTCGATGACCTGGGGTGGTGGACAGAGACCAGGTGCAGACCTTCTTGCTGGGATATTCATCAGGCCAGTTGGGGCTGTTAATAATGCCCGATACGCTGTTTATAACAATATCACATCCCGCTGAAAAAAAAAAACAATGAAAGCTGCATTTCTGAGCTCTAACATCATTTCCTCTTCTTCAGCACAAGAGCTCTCTGGGCTATTTTGCTTGGAAAGGGCATTCACTGAATAACATCATAACGAAAGCAAAAGTAAAGCTTAACACACAACATATTGGGACTTTCTATATCTGAATAGTTTTCAATGGGACAAAAAGACTATAAAGATAAATGGTTTAGTTTCTATGAAGACCTTCTGTGGTAAGGGCTGTGGTGCAGTGGATGTGTAATATGTTAAAATAGGAAAAAACTGCCAACATCATCCATCACCTCCCAGCAGGGGTCAGCTGACATACTGTACCTTCCTTACAGTCATGCTTATTATCATGCAGCATGAAGCCGCTGCGACACTGACAGCTGTAGCTTCCAAAGGTGTTCACACATTCATGCTGGCAGCCTCCATTTTCTTTGGAGCACTCATCTATATCTGTTGAGACATTTAAAGAATTTAAATTCAATATTCAGTTGCACAACATGTGAATCTGTCACAATAGGCTGAAGGAAACCTGAGTTAAGATGCTAGCCCCAGATTTCCTGCTGAAGGTCCAAACACATATGATTTCTGTATTCTTTAAGGATGAGGAATCTGCTATATGAAACACCAACAACATGCCTGGATTATCTCTGTTAGTATTTTTGAAAAGCCTAGCTTTCCCTATCCACACAACAAAATGAATGATGCCTTTTCAGTACCGCTTACAGCTTACCAGAGAAGAAATGAGCCTTGAATCCCCTCTTGGAGACGGTGTTATCAGACTTGAATTCAATCCTCATGTTGTTGTGTTGGGAGGTGATGACCTCAGGTTTCTCTGTTCCACAGAACTTCCCATGAAGCTTTGAGTCTGAGCTCAAACCACTGCGCACCTCCACATAATCATATTTACACACCTGATGATAGAGATTACACAGTTTTACTTACTACCACAGATAACAAATAACTGGTATGAGCAGTTTATATGGTGAATACTGCATTAATAATAATACCATACATAACCTACATCATTCCCTTCAGTCTCAAACACATCAAACACCAGGGTTATGCGATACTGAATGGGCGCCACCAGCTGCCACACACAGTTCTTGTTGGGTGGGTACTCTTTGGGCCAGCCGGGGGTGGTGAGGGAACCATTCAGCTTGGTGATGAACCCGCCACAGGCAGCTGCTGGTGGGACAAAGCACTAATTTTAGTGGTGGAAGTGTCAAGGAAAACACTTGCATGACATAAATCACATAACCATATGTGGCTCTTAAATTACAAGCTCATAATGAAAAAAATTAAAATAAAATGAAAACAAAGGAACACTGGTATAATAGGAAATTACGGTATGCAAATTACAGAAACTAAATTCTAGCTAATGAAAAAGCTGCAGAATAGAACTTTAATTGAAAACAAACAAAACAAACAAGGGAATGCCATTTTATTTAAATTGTTTAGATTGAGCAAACCAACACTGTAATGAACTTTGAAAGCTCTGGGTAAAGTTTCTGGCAGTGACTGCTGTCCTCTTGTGGTAGAAGAGGAAACTAGCACTAAATCAGTCTTTAGGTTGATATTAGAGCTTTCTGCCATTCCAAACACCTATGCCATAGTAAAAGCATTAAGTAGTAGTGTATTAAGAGTATTAATGCAACACATAAAATGGAATATATAGCCTTTGTTATCTATTTGATGACTGATTTGTTTCAGCTTTTTATTGATCACTGAATAGGCCTGATGATAAATTCTAAGCATCTCCAGTTTCTGGTCTTTGTTCAAGTGGGCCTGCAGGGGAAAACACCAACAAGAAGGAATACTGGAAAAACTGAGGCACTGAAGCACATCAGACAAACTGGGATCGAATGAGTAGAACTGGCTTGTATATTTTCTAGCGACCTGATTTCTGCCTGAATTTATGTGTGTGGGTGAGCGTCGGCAGAGCAATCAATCCAATCTAGCAGAGTGTGTGTGTGTGTGTGTGTGTGAGAGAGAGAGAGAGAGAGAGAGAGAGAGAGAGAGCAGGTAACTACTGTGAGAACAAGCATGTGACCGGAAGGCGGGGAAAAAGGGTGGCAGGAGGGATTGATGATAATAACTCCTCCTCTGGGAAGTCACAAAGCCTTGTACTGGGAAACTTAACCATTCAACTGATTTCTTTCAAATACCACACATATTTATCATACAAGTTAGAGACTAGTTTTTAATGGGAACATCTCACACAATAGAGTGTCTTGTTTTTGCCGTAGAAAGATAAAAGTTTCAAGCTGACATTAGATAAGGCAAGAGACATTTTGTTTGACTGCTAGAAGGTCAAGAGCGAGCAAAGCTTAACCATTTAATTTACGACTTTATTTACGACTCTCATCTGAACTGTGCTGTACTGGGAATTGAGTTGCCAGGGCAAAGGGGAGGGAGGTATATGAAACTCACCTTTGTTTTTTACATGAAAAAACAAATTGCTTTCACTCATTTCGCAAACTCATGCATTAACTTAGACCCGCCCAGACGTCTGGAGTAAAGATACCAAAGTCAAAGGTGACGCTTATAAAATAATACTACATGAAGA
>JAUBNQ010000014.1:11781249-11791456 GCA_032353495.1 Ctenopoma kingsleyae | reverse complement strand
ATGGTGCCATGAAGAACAGGAGGTTAGAGGATGTTTGGATGTTGCAGTGAGAGGACTATCCACTGGAGGGTAGCACCGTACTGCAGCAGATGCTTAACTAGCTTGCAAGCTTGACTTCATATTTAAAAGCACTGGAATAGCACTCTAATGTTGGGTATAAGGGTATAAGTTAGTGTGTGGGTTTGTGCTCTTCACTCACTCTCACAGCTGTGTCTGTCAGCTGCCAGCTCATATCCTGGGTCGCAGGCACATCTGTAGCTGCCCAGTGTGTTCAGACAGCGCTGCTCGCAGTGACCGTTGTCAGGTCTGGAGCACTCGTCAATCTCTGATAAATAAATTAAAAAAATCATATAATTAGTATTCTGTGCTACATAAACACACAAACAAATAACTTAAATAACTAACCTTTAAAAAAGTTTGCGGCAAACCCAGCTTTGTTGACGGATCCATCAGATACAAACTTCAGCCAGAGCTGGTTGGAGCTGCTTTTGATGTCGTCTGGTTTGTCATAGCCACAGAAACGTCCGAGCAGCGGGCTGCTCTCTGAACTGCCATCCCTCACTTCCACATAATCATAGGCACAGCTGTCATGTTTTTCAATCTGCAGTCGATACAAGCACAGTGAATTGTCCAGATGATGGTAACAGACAGATGAAAAAATAAGGTTTAATAAAAGTTTAAAAAAATCTGAAAGGTACCTGATGGGATTTAGAAATGACTGATATACAGGTCCCAAATATTATACTTCTGTCTCATACCAATTTCTGAGTATACAACATTTTAACACAGAGATGTATGAGAGTGCAATGAGATAGAAATATGTGTTTTTAGCCTATGACACCAGCAATCAGTTACAGCAGTTTATAACTTTGTGAAGTACTCTCCAATTTGAACATTTTTCCTGGAGATGTTTTCTTGTTTTAATAAATAACCAACAACGATAAAAGTGATTTTACCTCAAATGACTGAAACGAGAGGCCAACATCAAAACCATCTGCTACTGTAATTTTCCACACACACACTTTATTAGACTGGTAGTCATCAGGATAATTGGGAGACTGGATCTGGCCACTTTCACGCTTCACCTCTCCCCCACAGATGGCTGCACAGGAGGTGAGAAATGAGATTATTTGTAGTTTGTTTGATCCAGAAACTTCCTTTCTACTGTATATTTAGACCCTTAGCTGTCTACATTATACATCGAAATAAATAAATAAATGAAGTGTGTATTAAAATCACTACATTACCAATGTTGTACCTTCATAAACAGCTGAAAAGCCTTTGCCCACCCATCTGCTGCTGCTTCTAAATTCAATCCACAATTGACTGTCAGTAGAGATGATAGGATCTGGAAGTGTGTCTCCACAGAAACGTCCTGCCAGAGTACATGAGGAAATAATGACATTACCTGTCAGTAAGTACTTAACAGTGCTCAGCAGTGAATATATAACACATGTATCAAGTTAACAACAGGTTTCTGGATGATACTGAGTAGGAGTAGAGAGGTGTATTATAAATCAAAGTTAAAGACCTGTCAGAGGAGCTTTTCTCCAGAACCCGTCTCGGACCTCCACGTGGTCATACCAACACAAGTGACTCCTGAAGAGATCCATGGAAGTAAAATTTAGAACAATCTGTGAGGAACAAAGCAATAAAGAGGGATGACGTGACAGATGAGGTACTTGTTAAAATGAGTATTTACAAATCCGTAACTATAACATTAAGAAGAACGTGTGCAGTATCTAGACTCATGAAGGATTTGAAAGATTTCAAACACAAATGACAACGAATTAAGACATTCTGCTAATTAAAACAACAATTATTGTATTAAGGTGTTACATAAAAACACTGTCACTTTCAATCTGACACAGATAGCCATGTAGTGATCACTGAATAATTTGCCAGTTAGTTTCTGTTTGTTACAGTAAATTCCGGATTAATGATTTTTTCTCTATGGGTCCATTTTTCATCACTCACCTTCTCTCCGGGAGTAACAGAAATCCTCCATATACAATGAGCATATGCTGAGTACCCATTGGGAAAACCAGGAGAAGAGAAGTTTCCAGAGCTCTCCTGCAGGCTGTCCCCACATTCTGTCACAACCACACACCAGAACATCATCATTATTCATTATTCTACCATGACAGATCAGAGAGTTAATTGTTTTTGGATGTACAGAAGGTTTAGCTGGAGCGCACTCGGACAACTACTTTGACAATCACAGAAGTTTAAAACCAAGATGGCTTTATTTTCTACACACCAAATACATCTTACTTGCACATTTGTAGAGTTTGCGGGCTTGTGCAATGTCCCCTTTGCTGAGCCTTGTCCTCTGTCCAATAGGTGGCCTGACTCCATTGACATCATAACGGGGCAAGATTGTGTCTAAGAAGATTCCTCTGTTTCAGACAAATCACAAATGTGAGAGGTTCATTCTAAGAGAACAGTAAAGTTTAATGGCAAAATGGCAAAAAAATCCAGGCATGGAACGATATTTTCTAGCTATACTGATGTGCAGGTAACTGTGGTTTTCAAAAGTTCCAACACTGATTGGACTGCAGATTTTTTTCAGGTCTTGTTCAACACCTTGATACTTTATTGATTCTGATAATCTCTCACTGGGGTTGGAGCTTGCTCTTGTTCAGTTCCCATGGTGATGCACCCATGAATGACAGGCATGTGCAAACAGAGCACTCTGAATGGGGCCTTTTGCCGGTGCCAGCCGGCTCAGTGGAGCCCGCTCCTGAATGCCAGAGAAAAAGGCCACTCCAGTCCAAATTGTTCAACAAAGCCTCAACTGCCAGGCCTTTATTTACCTTGGCTTGCCTCCATGACCCAGACCAGCAAAGCAGTGATGGAGGTAAAAAACACAACAAAACAAATAAAACAAAAAGATAGTGCAAAGCAACAGGGTAACAACATGCACGAGGCACAAATAAAAAGGAAACTAGCCTGAAACCATATCTGTGACAATAAGGGATTAAACTCCTCTGACGTTTCCTATGGAATTTGCTTACCAGAGCTGAATAAAGGGACAAACAACAAGTCAATGTCTTGATGCTGACTTCTCTAAATGACTGTAAATATTGCATTTAATACTGTACAACCAAGTCAGCATGCTCATTAGTGGAATGTGTAACAATTTCAAATTCAGTATTTCAGAAGTGTAAAGGGGGTAAATCAGTGATTAAGGATGTTGATTGATTTAAGAAGCAGTTCACATTCACATATCTTGAGTCATTAATACTCAACAATTAGGTTCTTAATCACGGCATTTATCCAACAATTGTCTCAGACTCAATGACTTGGTAATACTGCCACTGGAAATAGTGTCCCAGGAACCACTTAGAGGCCTGTTAATGTGAGCTAGGGTGTGCTCAGGAAGCTCAGGAAACCCACAGATGGGAAGCAGAAGTGAAGCAATTCTTGCAGTAACTTTGGAGTGAAGACGTGAAGAATAAGAAAGCTTCATACACCAACCTGGAAAATGTATTCCTTGCGTAATGCATGATGCTGCCAAAGTCGTATACCTCCCCAAGTGAGTCAACCTCGCCTGGTTCCATCTTCAGAAAGTTATACTCCTGACCTGTACATACACACATAGTTAATGGACTAAATGCAAGTGGAAACATGCGAAAGGTCAGTGTACACACATTTTCATTCACACTTATTAACAGCAACACACATGTAGTAACAGTACCTGGTTGGATGTTGTCTCTGATGATGCTTACGTGCTCATCGCGGTCCGGGCGAGTGTGTTCATGCCAGAAGCCAATCACGTGGCCGAGTTCGTGTACCACAATGCCAAACTTATCACAATTCTTTCCTATAGAGATAGCCTGAGGGCCGCCACCTCTTCTCCCCACGTAGGAGCAACACCTGCAGGAGGTAACACCATTGAGGTCGACATCTACCTATACACACTAAATCTTGGATCTGAACAGCTACTGTGTTTGTAACTTTTGTAAAAACATTTGTGCTGATAATTTATCGTCCAACCTATATAGATTCTTAGAAATAATTTACCTACAGGCCTATGCAGCGCTTTTGAAGCATTTGAAGCTTCCTTGTGTGTTTTTCTATTGGTACATTATCAGAAAAATCAGATATAGGCCTAAATAATGATGTTGTGAGTTGATATATGCTATACTTGATTTGTAGTACAGTTCACAGTGCTAAAACATACAATCACTAGTGTGATCCCCTAAATAATATTTACACAAGATAAACTGTGTTCTGAAGGCATTATCTTAATGAAAATCTAAACATATAGGCCTAAAAATCTTTATTAAAATAAAAATAAAAAATGGATAATGAGCTCCTGACTGACCCACAAGGTCTATAGGTGAAAACAATGTAGCTTTCTTCAGTCGTCCTCTCAGTGAATGTTACACAAGTGTGTTTTTCCCAGTGACGCATCGCCTGACGGAAAATGGCTCGCTGACTGCCTGAAAGGAAACTCTGAATTAGAGCTCAGGATCTCAAAACCGCAGATGGCAACAGACACATTCTGGCTGTACAGAATATAGTAGACAACTCTTCAGAAAGAACAAATAAAATATATAATGACTTCCTTCAGAACTCACCACTAAAATTCCCACTGATGACATAAGGGATGATGCCGTCTGGCCATACTCGCTCAGGTCTGGAGGTGGCTGCTCTCCTCACACGATGGATACTCTGTCTGACTGCAGCTCTGTTTTTACTGACACTCTCATTGGAACTGTTAACTGTAACAATAGCGCAGGAAATCTGCATTGATTATTATCCATTTTATTTGATTGCAAAAAGAAAAAGAATATTCTTGGATTACTAAACTTATTCCTGCTTTTGATACCTGAGTCTCTTTGGTTGATTTGTGAAATGTGCTGTGAACCTTCAGTGCTGTGGGTTTGTTGAAACATGTGCAGGTCGTCTTCATCCAGAGCAATATCTCCTAAAAATGCAGCTAGGCCAAACAGATGAACACACAGATAAATACTTATTATATATATAAAGCTGAAATATTAAAAATGAGATAATAAACTGAAAAGGAATGTCAGTAATTAGATCACATGCAGCTATATTCTGCTATTAACACATTTATTGAGGATAATGTGCAGGACTGGCTGGGTACACACACCAGTCACACAAGCATATAACCATCCACACTCACAATCACACCAATGGGCACCAATTAACTCAACCTGCATGTTTTTGGGTGGCAGAGGGAAACCCATGCAGGCCAGGGAAAACATGCAAACACCATACACAAAGGACCCAACCAGCTGGTAGATTCAAATCCAGGACATTCTTACTGTGAGGCCCTGCTTCACTGTGCTGTCCCAAAATAAGATACAACATGTTGTCTGTTTAAGGTGTACAGGTAAATAGAGTTTTAGAAAGGGTCATAAAGCAATTCCTGTCTTTATGCTAAGCTAAGATAACTTTGATGGTAGCAGTCTTCTCAACTAACCTTTGTCAAAAAAAAAACCCCAAATGCATATTCACTATTTCTTTAGGTGTTGTGTTTTTGTAAGTCCAAAATACATTCTGAAAAATAAATACACTCAAATGAAATACAGTATAATTTTGCAAAATATTAATGCCAATCATCCTCCTATTGTTCCATTTATACTTTATTGTGCTAATATGTTGATCAGAACCAGTTCATGAACATAAAATCCAAATATCTTACTAGCTAACCATACTGAATTATGCTGTTTGAGCAGTTGATTGCTCCACACACCGAACCAGTTTTAACTGATCTTTAAACTGCTTTACTACCTGATTTTTTGTATCATTTCCTTCTTCAGACACCCTCTGCAGGCTTTACTCTATGCTGCTCTGTGTCCTGAACAGGACTCTGATCAGCAAACACCACTCCTGAATACAGTCTGCACTGCACACTAGGTGAAACATATTAGTGGATTGTTCAGTTTCTGTGCTGTTTTAAAATGAAAAATGAAGATGTAAACTGAGTACTTTACAGATCTGTGTGCTGGGCACTGGACTGTGTGACCTACAGTAAAACTCAGCATTTACTTATTGTTGCAGGAGTGACCTGCAAATGATGTCTGCATATACATTCTTTCTGAAATGTACACAATTTTACTGTAGTAGATAGTAGTAGTCCTGCTTTGATCAATAAGCAGGAATATGATACATCTGATAAAATACACATATAACATTTGTCATAAGAGTCAGAATCAGCACTTATTTTGATCTAACACTGATACATTTGATTCAGAGATACTACAGTAAAACAGTTTTTTTTTTTCGGTTCATGTTGCTGTGTATCCTAAAGTGCAGTGTTTCCTTTTCTGCAGCAGCCAACTCTTAAATAAGCAACTTATTAACCCAGGAATGAAGTCATGTACATGGGAGCAAAGACCTTTACATACTGTACCTGATAAGGGATGTAATGCATCGCTTAAATGCTTTACTATATGGAATAAATACATTTTTCTACTTGTCAAATCATCATCAAAGGAGTCATATTGTATTGTGTGCTTGTAACAAACTAGCAGGACTGTGATTACTCACTGTGCCCTTAAGGAAAACTGTTTGTTCTGTGCATTCAGCTGCATGGAGTTCCCTAACGTTAATCTTATCTTTAGTACAAGACTCGAAATTGTTCCTGATCATGTTTAACAAACCGAGAGAGAGAGAGAGAAAAATTACCTCACTTTAGAAATATCAGTAAAATGATAAGTTATTGTTAAAACGTGAGTGGTGTCATCAGGAAACACAGCTATGGACGTAGGCTGGAGTGTCATCAGCATACCTACACTACACTAACATTGATGGTGGCTTGGTTGAGTACCCCATAGTTAACTGTCTATTGATACCAAACACTGTCTTTCTTTTAGATGAGCAAATTCTTCCGCTCACATGCTCAGTTACTCACTGCTCAGTTAAGTTTAGGACTTGTCTTGGGAGGTTTCAGTGTTGCAATCTATCTTAACATTAAAATTTTTTATAATAGAATGGGAGGTTTTAAAGTGAAGATGTCAGAAAAGATGGTTCAGATTATCACCTGAAAAATAGCCTCTCTTATTGTACAGGTGTTTATCAGATTGGAGAACTGTGCTCGGAATTGCTTTGTTTTAACTACAGTTTTTAGTTAGTGTATTGGTGAGAAATAGAAAAAAAATCTCAAATTTTTACTACAAAGTCAATATTTCTTTCACAATACATTACCATCTAAATAGTTCATTTCACATCTTTTCACGAGTGATGACGATTTTAATGTCAAACTACCAGTCTGTCTATCACACACACATATTCTTTTTATTCTATGGGACTGTTGTTGTTATTTCTTTTGGTCTGTTCTTCTGTTCACTCATCCCAACCGGTCGAGACAGATGGGCGCCCACCATGAGCCTGGTTCTGCTGGAGGTTTCTTCCGGTTTTTCCTCAACTACAGCTTGCTCAAGTGGGACTGTTGGGTTTTCTGTATAATTCTATATGTTTTTATATTCGGTAAGGTCTTAAACATTAAACTGTAACGTGCCTTGAGCTGACTTTTGTTGTGATTTGGTGCTTTAAAAATAAACTGAACTAAATTGAAATATTGTTTCTATCATTCAGAGTGTACATCCTATATAAATCTGTGTTGTACTAGTCAGGCAGAACAGCCTTTCCCATTAAATACCTCATTTAGCCGTGTGATGTAACAACCTTTGAAAGTCTGAATGAAAAGAGCAGGCCCTGTGTCTGCCTTTGAAGTGAATTCACTCATGCAAAGGGTGACTGCAAATGACTGTCACCCCTGCAGTGTGCACCCCATGCCCTGAAGCCAGAGGGAGTTCACCGGTGTCCAGCCGAGAACAGCGCTGGCACGGCCTCAATGACCTCTAGTCTCCAGGCAACTACCTCAGAGAAGAGGAGTGTTGTGTTTTGGAAGTTTCTGAAGTCACAAGTGAGAAAAGGGACCCTGACCAGCTGGAAGTCTCCTTACTAACCAAAGTAATTGTTTGGCATGTTAGATGAAAATATATACATACATATATATATATACTGTATATATACACACACACATATATATATATATAGTGATTTTCTTCTTCATTTGAGAAGTCTCATTACAAAGACATGGCAGACAGTTTTAACCAATCAGAATCACTCTTGCAGCTGCATGGCAAAGATTTTAGATTTGACATTTAATTCATTACATGAATATAGCTTAAATATAATTTGTATCTTGTTTATTTGTTATAAATACATTTGTGTAAGTACAGTATAATTTATTTGTAAGGTAATTTATTTGAGTACATTCATTTCAAGATACCTGGTTCTACTCCACTGCATTTCAAATGCAGCATCTGAAGTTACCAGATCAGTATTTTAGATACATATGACCAGCTAATAAAAACTATATATTGCTGTAGAGTTTAAATAATCTTCGCTTCAGTCATTAGAACAATAGACTGCACCTTAACACTTAAGTAATAACAATCTAACATGACAGAAAAGGCCACTCACAAAGACGTGGAAAGAAAACGGCAACCACAGAATGATGATCCTGTGCACAGTGATATGTGAATAAAGTATGAGTTTGACTATGAAATGTGATGTTGTAGTAAAATCACTCCCTGTGGGTTCTCCCTTTTAATAAATAAAATCATCAACTCTGGACATTTAATAGTAATGTAGTTGTTTGTATAGTATGGTTATTCTAGTAACGTTAACATCTTCAACGTTAACATCGTTAATATCACATATATGTTCTTGTTCCATTAACAATTAATTCTGATATAATTGTAATTGTTAATTAACAATAAACTATAGAGGTTGTTTTTTACATTCCTGCATTAGCCCACATTTGTTCCTTTTTTCCTCCTAAGCTCATTACCATTAATTAAGACCTATATTAATTTTATATTTTAGACGTTTTAGCCTTTTTATCAACCTACCTCACAGTAATTAGGGCTTAACTACTATAACCACTGGTTAAACTACATGTACATACATAGAGACAAAGGCGAAAAAAAAAATCAATGAAGGTAAAATGACTGTACCAGCTTTACAGGGATCCTTGTAGTCGATTGCATCATCGAGGTAGTTAGAATTAGTGTCCACAAACTCCCAATCAACCGCAAGAGAAACGCACAGTCCGCACAGCAGGAACAAAAAAGCAGGAGAAATTGCCATTATCTCACAGACATGAAGTTTACGAGCGTCCGTTATTATAGGAAGAAAAAAAAAAACGCACAAAAAGTTGCTCGACTGCGGCGGTGTGATTTTATAACCACAGCGGCGTTCTCTCATGTCTCCATGCTGCAGCAGTAATTCACTCACATACAGGAGCGAGAGCAGAGCTCACAGAGTTCACAGCAAAACACACGTCCATGCCTACGGAGAGGTGCTTCACTTCACCTGCAGTCACATGAGTTAAACACATTTATATAAGGTGTAATCAAGTATCAAACCTCGTTCAGTGCTCCTTTCTCCCAAATGCAATACATTAAAACATTAATTGAATACTAGATGGCATACTTACATACATACATGCATGCATGGATTACACAGCTAATCATGGAGCAGAATTTAAAGTACATCAAAAATCAGAGGGATACAAAGAAAAGCTGCAACTTAACTGATGTTCTTCACACTCCACACAGTTTTATTGACATCATTTTAAATTCCAACATCTTAAATTAGATAAAATACAAACACAGGTGGGCTACAACTTGATGCTTCAGAGACACAATTTTGAGCTGACACACCACCTACAGGTTGTTACAGGGTCTCCACACACACACACACACACACACACACACACACACACACAAACACATGCAAACACAACTGCCCATCTCATCTGTGGAAATCACAATTAAACCGGACACGAAACTGCTGCATTTAGTTTGATCATTTTAATTGGGCCTCTTCTCTTCAGCTCCTGCAAAGTGACATACAGTAGCAGCATGAGCAGAGACTTAATGAGCTGCTTTTTATGCTGGTGCGCACAAAATGCCATAATTAGTTTTGAATAAATTGTGTCACTGTAACTTCAGTGTCACAGGATTTCTGTATACAGTATCAGTAGCTGTTGTTGGTTTAAGATAATCTCTATTTTCTATCTTAAAAGGTCTGATGCAACATAGCAAAGGAGATACAAGCCATAACCACCTGAACAAATTAAAAGAAGATTTTACATTTTGGGAAAACAATCTCAGTCACTTTCTTTGTGTAAAATGAGAAGATAAGAAGATCAGTCTCA
>JAUBNQ010000014.1:11768567-11779644 GCA_032353495.1 Ctenopoma kingsleyae | reverse complement strand
AGAGTCTAAGGTGACATCTTTAATCTTGTTTTGTCTGATCAACAGTTTGAAAATGGAAAACAGACTTATTGTTAAAATAGTTGCAGATTAACTTTTGTTGTTATTTTATGTAAAAACACAGAAGAACAGTTTTAGAAACTCTGGAAATTGTCTAAAAACACACAGTGGCTTGTTTAGCCTGGCATAAGGGTTACATTACACTGTCCATTAATCTGTCGTGACACTAAGCTGAAACGCAGGTTAAGTCAAGTCATGTGTCAGTGTGTTGTTGTTTTGTTGGCCAGATTTTGTAATAAGGTTTTCCTGGAAGAAATTTATAGTTTTGCAAAATCTCTTTTAATAGATCCAATTAAAAATTAAATCCAGCTGTGTAAGTTGTTTTTTTAAAGCAACATACTAATTATGAATGATTTAAAGTAAACTAATGCATAACAAAGTGTGTTTACACGACATCTACATTTGCAGTGTGTTTGTGCATTCACTTCAATGATAAAGTATACTGCAGGGATTCCTGTTGTCAAACTGTGGCTGTAGTTCAGCTCCTTCACATCTAGTCCCAGCATCAGCTCTCTGCCTCTGCAGAACCCTTTCTCCATCAGAGCCAGATGTTCCAGAGATCCCAAGCTTTTGGCTCTCTCTGCACTGAGACTCACATCACATGATAAATGAATACATAATGGAGAGAGAAGAAAAATAGTTAGATGTGTGAAAAGAGGCTGTGGATGTTAAACTTATTTTCCTCACATTTCCCATTAAATCCTAACTTCCGCTGTAAAAGTTGAATTCTTCTGGTGATTGTGTTGTTCACTCTGCACCTGATCTCATCTAACAGAATGATGTGGCACTTCTGTTTTTCAGCAAGTTAGCAGCAAAGTCACATGAACATGGAAATCCTAAGCATCAGCACATACATGCATACTCACGCACACGTACAAGATAATTCTGGTTGTAAATACTGCAGAAAACAGGCAGCTCAAAGATACAAATAGAACATACAGAACAATAAATCATCAAATAATAGAAATCTAAATCTAAATCACCCCATACTAACAAAAACACAAAAAACACCTTGAATATGTCAACATTATTTTAATGCAGTATGTACATTATTTGTAAGCCTGAGTGAGAATTTAGGGTAAACGCATAATACATTTGCTTGTCACTTTCAAGTCCCTTAAATATATGAAAGGCCAATACTAAAATCCTGAAGATCTGTTTAAGTGTTTTCAGTGCTGACATGAAGCAAAGAACAACTCATGTATGGTTTACATTTCAATTGTTGTTTTTTTCAACATTTTTTCCTCAACTGTCCCCAGATGTGTCATGAAATCAAACTTACTAAAATCAATGAAAGATGTAGAAATGTAAAAACTGGAGGGCATTTACTTATTACATTGTTTTAATCTGTCCCTCTCAGGTCTGGCAGCGTGCAACATTACTGGAATGAGATATATTACTTTGTTGACCACCTGGCCCACAAGTTTATTAGGTATGTACACAGATACGAATTGGATTCAAAGAGTCAAGAGAAATTGAGAGAAAAATAACTTTTAAAACATGACAGTCGTCTCTTCTTTTTCCCAGTCCTCAGCTGCGGATGTCTTTTATTGTATTTTCAACAGAAGGAAGGACTCTCATGGCACTAACAGAAGACAGGTAACACATAAGCAGACACACTCAAAAGTCCTCATGGTTGTTTTTGTACTTTATTGCATTTAGTTTAACTCTGTCCTGTGTTACAACATTTCAATTAATATCCATATTTTTCCTCTGGAATTCATCCACAACCAGAGAGCAAATTCGGGCTGGACTGGAGGAGCTGCGCATGGTGCAGCCAGGTGGAGATACTTTCATGCACAGAGGTTTTCAAAGAGTAAGTCATCTGTTAAGTTAATGGGAAACTGGTCCGGCTTACCCAAAACTATGGCTTCAAACTCCTCAAATTGGACTCATTTAAATTTATAGCCACTGACGCCTCAAAACCTCTCTCTTAGGCCAGTGAGCAAATATACTACGCGACTGGAGACGGTGAGCAGAACATTTTCCTTTTTACACTTAATCAAATTAATCATAGTGCAATATTGTTATCCATTCATCAGAACTCAGTTCAAACATGGTAGAATCATCAAATGGGAGAAACAACAGTGAAAACACATCTGCTCTTTCTATTGCTTTCCTCTTATGTGCAAAGTATTTTTTTCAACTGGTTCACCTCAGTTCTTACTTAAAATACTTTTAATACTTTTGTTTGACTATTTAATCCTTTGTCTTCTTAACTATGGTTGTGATTTTCAGGTTACCGAACAGCCAGTGTCATCATTGCTCTGACAGATGGTGAACTGAGAGAAAATCAATTTGATCTGGCAGAAAGAGAGGTGAGGGGGGGCGGGGACGTGGATTAGGTTGTTTAACTAAAAATCACAATGAATGAAACACTGTTCAATAGTTAGTTACTATATTCTCAAACATTACTTTCCCCAAAACCCAGGAATAATGCATGAAATAACATTATCACCATGTGTCATTACCACGCTGTGTACTTTTCCCTGCATTAACTGAATGCAGCACTTTTATAACACATTGTGACCATTCGTCCTTTTACTGATGCTTATTTGTTTGTTTAATGTTTTAATATTCAGGCTAGCAGAGCGCGCCAGCTGGGTGCCACTGTGTACTGTGTGGGAGTAAAAGACTTTGATGAAACCCAGGTAAAATAATCAGTCAACAGATAAACCATGAATGAATGAACGAATTAATAAACCAAAATGTCAAACAGAT
Organism: Ctenopoma kingsleyae; assembly: GCA_032353495.1. NCBI lineage: Eukaryota > Metazoa > Chordata > Actinopteri > Anabantiformes > Anabantidae > Ctenopoma > Ctenopoma kingsleyae. The sequence goes on along the minus strand of JAUBNQ010000014.1, from coordinate 11,776,866 downwards.
AATGAATTATTAACTCACATGCCCTGACAGCTTTCAACAATAGCTGACAACAAAGACCATGTCTTCCCTGTGAATGATGGATTTGAGGCACTACAAGGCATCATTGACTCGGTACAAAACACTTAAGTATCATGGAAAGATAAATATTTCCAATGAAATACTTCATATGTGATTTAATCTGTTGTACATTTAGTTCCACTTATTATATTGTTTCCCTTTCAGATCCTTAAAAGATCATGTATTGAGATCCTGGCTGTAGAGCCCTCCAGCATCTGTGAAGGAGGTAAACAAACCACAATAAGACCAAAAAACACTTGGATAAACACCTTATTGCATCTTAAAGTTACATACAGGCATGCTATTCCAGTAACTTTACACTGTTGCTGCCTAATGTACATTATATATATAATGCACTACAAGGAAAATGGCACAAATAGTCAATTTAATCCCACTTCAGAATCATTCCAGGTGGTGGTCAAAGGAAACGGTTTCCTTCATGCTCGGGATGTACAAAAAGTTCTCTGCAGTTTCCGCATCAATGACACAGTTACTTTGAGTAAGTACCAGCTCCAAAGATTTTCATTAACAAGCTTTACTTCTGGCATATTCTACGCTTTTCCAGGCAGCCAGGATATTTTTAAGCCACAGTAATCTATAGGTCATTTGAAAAACATCTGTGAAATTCTTACGTTTAATAGTGAAATAGTGAGAGGAGACACTCAACATACAACTTCTTATAGCTCAGTGTTCTCAGTTATTGGTATGCATGTAAAGAAGTACTATAATGTACTGTGAAATGACTGATAGACAATAACACACTGTGTGAATGAGTGATTGCGGATGTTGCATAAACTTTATCCAACTATTAATAGACTAGAATAGAATAGAAAAGCTGCAGTTTTTTGGGATTGTGCTCAGCAGCCAATTACATCATTGTGCCAAGAATAATTTGGTCCTACAGATGGGACTGGGTGGGGGAGAACAGCTCTTTGAGGCTCATAATGATTTAGATCCCTGTCCTCCTCAAAAACCATCAGCACCAACGTCCTCTGTTTTGAATCAGCTGGTATAATGCTCAACACGTCTATGGTGTCTGCAGGGGAATGTGGATCACATCAGGGACGAGCACTGTCTTTGCACACACTAGACACTCACTCAGCCAGGGTAAATAAACCACAGCCCTCCCTCACTTGCTTCATTTTCCATAAGGAGAGGAAATCCAGGAATTGAATAACAACAAGAATATTTTGAGGCTTGACTGCTGACATTTCAAGTCTGGTAGAGGAATGTGAAATAACCTTTTCATTTGCAAGACTTTCTCTTTCACCACTGATACTGTTGTATGCTTGATTTCAGTGAAAAGACCTTTGGTGGTGAGAGATACCTACCTTTTGTGCCCAGCTCCTGTTCTGGAAAAAGAGGGAACGTAAGTATTTCATAAGTGATGCTGTTTCCCAGCAAGGATGTCTGGATATCAGTATCGTGACTCCACACTACACTGTTTTAAATTACATACAAATTTAGCTAATAACTGAGGATCCTTCGATTGTTATTATGAAGGTTTTAACTTAAAATGGAAAGAGTCAATATTATTTTTCATTTAGAACTATAGTTAACATGTTTTGTCATGTGATGCAGAATTAGATATCAGCTCTCATGTACCATTTCTACAGGTCTGCCACGCTCCACGTCAGCATGAATAACGGCCTGAGCTTCATATCAAGCTCTGTCACAATTTCTGCAGTCTCTTGTGTAAGTAAAGTTTTAAACATAATGGTATCATAAAGCTGGACTCACACCACTGTGTGTTATTGGTGGAATACCAATAATCAATTTTGTGACTTGTAAATACAATTTTTTTTTCTGTAACTACGAACAACAACACAGGAAAAAAAGGAAACAATACTGGACTACTTGGTCATAGTCTCATAAAATTACAGAAACACTTGCTCCAGTTGATCCTTGAAGATTACGTTTCAAGCTACCTGTGGTCACACACATGTATTACCCTTGAATTCTTGCCTAAATTGTCCACATTGCCATATTTTAGTTGCTTTGACACCGACAAGATCTTATATAATTTGAAGTAATGCAAAATGTCTTAAGTACATGAGTAGTGCACACAGTGATCTCTAAATACTATTGTCTGGAAGTTGAGTCAACTTCCAGAAATCTTCACCTGGATGACTGAGATTCTTCACAGTATAAATACTGTTGCCCTGTTGTTTGTACATAGAACAACTACATTACACAACATAAAAAATAAAATATCATTTAAGTGATCATAAATTAATGTGTAATTACATCGGTAACTGATATGTTGTCATCTCAAAACCATCCAGTGGTAATGTCGTACATGATAATGTTGTCCATCTCAAGATCCCCACAGTCATAATCTGTTTTCCCTTCCAGTCTGATGGGACCTTTGTTGCCATAGCCCTGCTCATCCTGCTGCTCCTACTCACCATCGCTCTGCTGTGGTGGTTCTGGCCTCTGTGCTGCACTGTGGTACAACAGCCATCTTCATCCTGTTAGAGTGAAGAGCGTACAGTATTTGCTATATGTTTGTTATGACAGCTATTCTTTGAGATGTCATTATTTTTTCTTGCAGGTCATTCATGAAACACCTCCACCAGTTATAGAGGACATTTCAGTAAGTGGTTTTATTTTCTCTTCACCAAAATAAAATATAATATATTAACAAACCCATATTTATCACAGTAACAAGAATTACTACATGGAGGTTGAAGCCCTCTGCCAACCAGTCAAGTGTCTCTACAGACTTATATTCTAACAGGTGCATACGTGAGTCCAAGTGGATCTTTGCGCCAGATGTAATGAAACTCTCCTTCTAGCATTTCTGAGATACTGTATAACAGTGACAAGAATGGGACAGACTAGAGGTCACTGTGATCTATTGATCTACTATTGATCTTTAACCTTACCACCAAAATCTAATCCGTTAATCAGTGAGTCCAAGTGGAAGCTTGTGCCAAATTTAAAGAAATTTGCTTGAGGCATTTCTGAGATATCACATTCACAAGAATGGACAAAGTGGAGTCATAATCTCTGCGGTCACAGCTATTGCCAGTGTGGGGGTATAATAAATATGTACCCTGTACATTCTCTAGAAGCATGTGTGTTGTTTTGGTCAATATCTCTGACACATTTGATCAATCATGACTCAAGTGCTCTTCATCAGAAGTCTCATTTCATTCATTCTTACAAACATGTTTTCTTTTGTCTTTAGGATGATGAGGACGGTTTTCTAAAGAAAAGGTGGCCCACAGTGGATGCCTCGTACTATGGAGGACGTGGTGTCGGAGGTATCAAGAGAATGGAGGTAACCAAGATACCAAATTGTGATTGAGTCATTATGAAATCAGAATCTATTATAATATTTCTACATAATAGTAAACTATGAAATCTCATAATCTATAAGCTTTAATACTGTAACTAAACTCAATATGAAATATGATGATGAAATTAGATAGGCCTATTACATCTACTGTGTGTCTGAACCGACTTCAGGTCACAGAAAAAACACGATAATCTTGAATGTACCACTCAGCTGGTTTGTAATTGTTGAAAGATGGTAGCAAACACAAGTACAGCAGGAACACAAACGAAAGCAGGAAGCGGCTTGTTTCTCAAAAAAGATGAGTATGCAAGTCCAAGTTGGAAGAGACTGATTCACTTTGTTGCTGTAATTAGTTCAGGGAGCCAGTGAGAGTTAAGCTGAGGCCATCTGGCCAGTAAACCGATGACAGATCAACCAAATGCCTGCTAAAAGCAATGAATAGGACTGTTTTAAACCTCGGACGCCACAGTGTGCATTATGTTAGGAGCTGAATCATGCAGACTTGCATGATTCAGCTGTGGTTTGTTACACAACAGGTCAGTTTATCAGTCTACTCTTGGTAGTGAAAAGTTCTGCTAAAAATGGGATTTAGCAGCTTGGGATGGTAAAAGGAAATAAGTGTCGCAAGCAGATCAGTTGAAAAAAGCTCAGTGATGATTAGAATAAAAAGAAAGAGTCTGACATCTGGAGCTTGTGATACCTGAGAGATGTGAAGGACAGAAATGAAACTGACACGTCCTCGAGTTAAGAGGGACCAGATTTCTGTTGTTTAAGCGAATGAAGGCCAATGAGACAGAAATGACCCTAGTATGAAGCGCTTCTTCGCTTGACAAGTCTGTGCTGTGAACTTGCCTTGAAGTGGCACCGCTTCCAAACAGAGCTATGGAAAATATGCACAGCTTCATTTAAGTGCTTTCTCTGCCAAGTTAAAGGTTTCATGAGTTGACTAAAGCAGCTGCAAGGGAGTAAAGTTAAGTAATGAGCTTCTAAAGCTGCTTTGACAGTGCAGATTTCACTCTACATGTTCTAATTTATTTTATCTTTTTATTTGCTATCTGAGCATCCAGGTAATAATCAGGGGAAAACAACTATAGTGACTTTCTTTGCCTATGAAAATGAAGATTATCTGTGGCAGATGATCTCTCACTGAATTTTGCAGTTTTAAATAATAAAACAGGTTCATAAGCACATGTCTGTGTCCTCAGAGATTTAGGTAAAATCCCAAACGTGAACCTTTGGGACGTCAATTGAGGTAATTAAAGTTTGTGGTCGGGGGGTCAGTAGGATTTATCATCTGGGAATAATGAATGTTTGTCCACCAGTCGGCATAGTGCTAGCATGACTGAAAATAATCATGAACAGCTTTTTTATCTAATGTAACAAAATGAGTTTGTTTTACCAGACATCATCCAAATTATTGGTGACTGATAGAAGCACTGAAAGCTTTTGTTTCTGCTCAGGTCCGTTGGGGAGATAAAGGCTCCACTGAAGAAGGAGCCAAACTGGAAAAGTCTAAAAACGCTCGAGTCGTGATGCCTGAACAGGAGTTCGACCTGCCTCCATCAAGGCCTTACTACAACATGCACATATCTATCCACCCACAGAAGTGGTATTCTCCCATTAAGGTCATGCTCAAAGTTCTTTTTTTTTGTTTCATTCACATGAACATAATACATGTTGCATGTTCTTATTTTACATTTAATTCTGTAATTTGTGATCAAATGTTCATATTTTGCGTTTTTTTTTTTTTTTTTTTTGTCATATGCATGACATGATTTTGATTTGATTTTTAAATTCCTATAAGCTCAGCTTAACTCAGGATCCAGGCTTTTTCAGCCATACCACATGTTCAATACAAACACAGTACTCTGAAGACATGGATCATATAATGTGAACATATGTAATTTACAGTATGAGGCCAACTCCAGATGTTATAAATCTAGTTTTTACATAGAGACTTCTCTTTTACAATGGTGTCTACCCACCATAACTGAAAAGAAACATTTCCGGTGTTTCTGGGAATGATGTGTTACCAGGAAATAGTTAATAACATTTGTTTTCTTACATATTATCAGCTGGGTGGATGGTAATAGGAACCAGACATGAACTGAGCTAACCCCTGAATATGGAATCTGTTGAGTGGGTGTTATTCCTAATAAACTACATTCTCTATTTATTTGTCTCTTTACCATACAAAATCTACTATGCAAGAAAAGGGAAAAGTCAAGCAGATACTGCCATGCTCACTGATAATGATGATTTTTGTATGACTATAGCAATTAACTGTTCATTTTTCTAACTGTATTGTCATCCACGACCATCTGTCTACAGGGTAAACTGGATGCTTTGTGCATATTCCTGAGAAAAGGTTATGACAGAGTGTCTGTGATGCGACCTCATCCTGGAGACAAGGTGAGACATATCAACAAGTCAGAGATTACAGAATAATGAAAACACAAGGCATGATGTTGTGACTTCCTCTATGGAGTAATGAAAAACAGCATCAGCTCTTTACAGGTGTAAGATAAGCATGCACACATTCAAACTGAGCACTTAATAAGATTGTGAACCAGCTTTGACAACTTTTGGCAGATAAATTTGCCAGAGCTCTGGAAGTGAGGGATAAGGATAATTTGGAGGGATGACCTCTGGCTCAGCATCAGAAGAACACAGTACAAGCTGGAATCGTCTCTTCAAACCTACAAAAACGTAATCACGGGTGCAGTTTAGTTGCATAGAAACAGCTAAATGAAATGCTAAATACATTCTCAGTAGACAGGTTTGCGTCTGCATTACATTATCTACAGTTAATGATTATTCCACAGAATACACATTTTACTTAAGCTGTGTCAACATGTAAAAATAGTAACTTCAAGGAAAACCTCAAGTGGTAGAGTGAGCAGACAAAGGCAAAAACAACTGCAGTATTGTCTGGAGAAATGCTCTTGTCTGTAGAAGTCATTAGGAGAATGCTGCCTGCCTCCGTCAGTTCCCAGCGTCTGCACGGCTGGCCTGGCAGGAATGCTGTTTTCTTCCATGACACTGACTGACAGAGGAATTTCCTCTTTCCGTCTGTTGAAAGCTGTACCCCTGTGAACCTGCCAATCGCTGTGCCACAGTACATTTAAAGTTTTCATTGAATATACTGCAGTTTCTTGTCTTTATCAGTTAACTTTACCTTACCTTTTGCTGTTATAATTACATTTATACACAAAGCAAATTCCTGCAATTGCTTTTTCTTCATTACAGGGTAGGTGCATAAACTTCACCCGGAGTAAATCCTACCCTGCTCCTCGCTATCCCATCTACAACCATCCCTCCACACCCATCTACAGTTTGCCCTACAGATCCCAACGCCGTCTGTCAGATGACAGCCAAATCTTTAATATGCCCCCCTCGCCAACTTCAACGCTTCCCCCTCTGCCAACAACTCCTCCCCAATCCTCCCCCAGCCCACCTATGCACACACCACCTCCAAACAGGGCCCTGCCCTCAGCCACCGCAAGCTCCATCACTGCTCCTCCATCCCCAACTGGTTCTCTGCCACCTCCACCTCACGGCCCACCTCCTTGCAGGGCGCCTCCTCCGTCACGCCCTCCTCCGCGCCCCAATCATGAAAACCCCTGATAATGATGAAAAATGAGGAATTTGGGAGTAGGATCCAAGCTCAGGATATAAACCTGAAAAGACTTTTCCACTGTGCCTGTGTTTAAGTAAGTCTGAACAGAGTAAGAATTACACTGACTGTATAGTTTTGCCACATGAGGCTGCAGCTGGTAACTTAACATCTGCACAGCAAACCTTCAACAGTTAACTCTGTTTTCCAAAAGACGTTGCTCACACATAATGTGCTATAAACTATGACTTTTTTTTAAGTCTAGAAATTGAATATTTAGTGTAGCTAGCACAGCTTTGACTATTAAATGCTATTGAAGCTTAGCAAATTATTTTATGTAAGAACACTCCTAATGCAACAAATAGGTCAAGCATACTGATGTGCTTTACAGTGAGATACGGCTGCATTTTAGCCTTTGCCTCGTGAATGAGATTTAGTGATCAGTGACAAGCCATCGTCATGATATTGAACTGCACAAGTGACTCAGCAAATATGTCATGTGTTTTAAACATGCAAGTCTGTGCTGTACATGTATATTTTGTGAATCAATATTCATTAAATTACAAATATATATGTATATATGTTGTATTTGATGTCTGCTTGTGATGGATGAGTTTTCATGTTACACCATTACTGTATATCATACCATATATTGACAGTTTGTGCATTAATGCTATATACATTTCAGAAGAGCTACAGTACATGCAGAGTTACTAGTACACTAAATGCCATAAGATGTTTTTTTAAATATATCTAAAAATGAAAAATAGTTTATGTTATTGTTATGATCTTCTCAAAAGGTATCAACATGGAAATAAATCCTTCACTTAAATAGTAGTAATTTAAGTAGCAGTAATCTGTAAAACTGTCAACAAGAAACCCGTAAAACACAGGAGTTACATCTTTGAAACTGACTGTCAGGAGCTGTTAAGAGTTTTGTATAGCACTGAGAAATAACCTCTGGAAAATCATCAAATCTAACTTGATAGATTGATTTTTGTAAGCGGTTACAGTTTACAACTTAAAAAAACACTTTAGTTTAAAAATAACTTTTAACAGCTCACGGTCAGTATGTAATGAAACGAATCAAGAAGTGGATACAAAACTAATTTTGGGTATTTTTTAAGTGGCTGGTTTCACGCTTTTGACACAAGGAGTTGAGCTGCAGTTGAGGTGTTTGTTACACGTGGTGAAGATACGAATGATAAAAAAAACCCGAAGGTCTTTGTGGTAAAATAAAATCTGAATCACTGATCTCTTTTCCTGGTTGGCACTGCTAGAATGCGAATACATTTTCAATTCATTTCAGTTTTATATGTATA
>JAUBNQ010000014.1:11747172-11768467 GCA_032353495.1 Ctenopoma kingsleyae | reverse complement strand
TTTGACATTTTGAGAGAGAGGAGAAGTAGCTGAAGAGTTTGATGTATAATATGTGCATGGTATGTAAAAATTGTGCCATTAAAAGAGTAAAAACCAATACCAATCATTTCCAATATTTCATTTTAATGCCGATATTGGCCAATAATATCGGACATCCCTAGTTGTATGAATATCAACTTTTGTTTTGTTTGCATTACTTGATTACATTACATTGATGTCTGAAAAAACTGGACTTTTACTGGTATTTTGATCGTTTTTCATTTTCTGCAAATAAATGCTCTAAATGACACTATTTGTATTTGGAATTTGGGACATATGTTGTCAGTAGCTTATAGAATAAAACAAAAAAAAAAAGTTAATTTTACTCAAACACATACCTTTAAATAGCTAAATCAGAGAAACCGATAATTTTGCAGTGGTCTCTTAATTTTTTCCAGAGCTGTATATAGGATTATGCAATACTTCACAGAGCAGCTAGTCAGCTTATTCCACTCTACTAAAATAAAAAAATTTTCCATGTGCTTTCCCTAGTTTTGGTAGTTTCTTCATTTGGAAATACTTTTGCAGACACATGCAGACGGACTTGCAGTCCTGTGGGCAGTGAGCTCATGGAGGCGTGTCTGAGAAAACTTCCAGAAGCAGAGGCAGGCAGACAATAAAACAAAAATCCAACTACGAAGGCATAGAGATCTATGTAAGAGGTATTCTCCCATCTTAATACCAGAGTCCACCAGAAAGTAATAAAGTGAAGAAGGGGTGATTGAGGACATTAGTAGTTCTATAGGTAATACCAAAGTTTTATGTTGCATATTTGCTTGGCTGTTTGCAGTTTTGTATTAGCTTTTTATGTCATTGTGAAACATAAATATAAAATCCCCACTTTCCCATAAGGATAACAATGCAAAACCCATCACAGCACAATTTCTAGTATTGTTAGTACAGAGTTGTTGTATGTGACAACAAGTTCATTGTTTATTAGCTGAATTCCCCCAGTTAGATTTCTTCTGTTTCAGTATTTCACAAAATATAAATAAACCATCTTGATTCTCCTTGACTGATTGTTAGATTCACTAACTCCTCTTTGATGTGTGTTTGAAACACCATACCCTTTACATTTCAGCTGCAAGTAGAACCACAGCACAAATAAATGTCTCATTTCAAATATATTTGAGGTGAGACACACAGAGAAAGTAAAAATATGCTCTGCAGTGGCCTCAACTTGGCCAGCAGCACTGTCTACTTTGGCTGCATAAACAATTGAAACTGATGTCACACAGCTAATTGGCTCCACAGTTATGCAAGTGTATGGACCAGAGAGGCTTCCACATAGCCTTGAACTAATTTATAGTAAAGCCTCAGATGTATCTGTTTCCTTTTACGTGTACAAACCTGACATCTCATGTGATGAAATCAGATCATGAACTTACTTACCCTCCACTTTTTTCATGTGCTTTTCTTGTTCCAAGATCAGGTAAATTAAACTCTCACTAAATCTAAAATCACATGATGTTTTGCACATTGCTGAATAAAAACAACTGGCTCATATTTCACACAAGCTCAACTTACTTTTCTTGTCGAAAAGGAGGTTTGAGCTGTAACTCATGCTTTTGGGCTACTTTATTGGGGACTCAGTTTGACATAAAAAGCACTCATGAAATAGTAGACATAGTTTCCATTTTACCTTTTTAAGTTGTTTAATCTGCATAATCTTGCGTTTTTAAAAACAGATAACACAAAAACCTTCCAGGAAAGACAATATCTTTGACCTTTCAAGCTGTATTTTATAAAGATAAAACTACAACAGTAGGAAGCATATGGAGCAACAACATTCTGCTACACTTAAATCAGATTTACCTCTGCAACACAGTGGAGACCTCCAGTATGACACGTTTGGAAAGCTGAAATTCATGCATGTCTTTACCACTATGTTCCTTCTCAGGCAGAATCATAAAAATATGAATCACCTGAGATGAAAAGAGGCAGGGGAGTAATTAAGCTCTGCAGGTCACATAAAACAGGTATACATATACCTTGATTACCTTAATTACAGAGGGAGGAAAAAAGGAGCAAGATGACATATGATAAAGCATGATGCAAAAACATGTAAACAGCAAAGGTTAAAGTTTACTTACATTACCCAATATCCAGGATTAATAGTCAGATAATATAAATGAAAAATACTCTGCATGAACAAAACACTGCCAGCAAAGGCAGTGTGATTTACATGCTGTAAATGTTGTATCTGCCAGGTTAAAGCAAAAATAATAAGCATTATCTTAAGTCTAATTAGTGAGTAGTGATGATGTTGGTTTTTGTGTCTCTCTGCAGCCTCCTGATTAAAAAACTTAACTCTTTTCAAGACAGCTACAAAGGTCTTACATTACAGTTTGCAGGAGAAAACAGCTACAACAACCTGCAAACAATCACTAAGCAGTATATCTGCTACTGTAAACTGACCTTGAAATCCTTGAACAGCCATTTGGATTTATGTGTAACTTGCCTACCTTTTCTGTGTGTACATTTCTAAAAGGTTACAGCACTTTACTCCAAAAAAGAAACCAGATCAATATTTTCCCACCTTCAAGTGTGCAAAAATGTTTCACAACATTGTACTTGGTTTCCTCAGGATTTAGCAAAATGCTTTGTATCTTTTGCAGCACTAACACTGAACGTTGACCAGTGACCTTCATTCTGACAGGAAAACAGTCAAGAAATAACTTAAAGCCCAATACAGCCATGACAACTGCTTTTCTGATCATGTTAATACTTGTCTACTGAAGTAATATTTGTGAAGATTAAAAAAAAATACAACCAGCTGAGATACTGAGTTTACACATTCAAAAACTGACAGGTTGTGTCTTAATTAAAATCCCTTTTGACTGAGTTTAATTCCGGACCAGTATATTCAAGTTCATAATAAGAACATTTCGGTTGAAGTTCAGCCTTGGTGTGTGCTGCAATGATGTACTGTTATGTTCAAAACTAAATCAGACTGACTGAGGTAGAACATTAAGTTGAAACATGTACATGATACAAGCAGGTGCCTGGTAAAAGCATAATCAACCCTTTCCAACAATGTCGTAATAATTAATAGATAGACTAAAATAGAAAATGAGTGATGGGGTGAATAATACTATGGTTCCTTCAATAGCTGCATAAAAAGCTAAGATGATAGAATCATGATAATATAATCAAGGTTTCCCCTGAAAGCATCTTGGCTGAGAAGGTACATGAGTGAATGGATCATCCAGAGCTCTTCCCCCTATGGTCCAGGAATGCAGAGGCCCCACAGCTACTGAACCCACAGCAGCCTGCTGACCAATCCGGGAGACAACCCGGTGCACCGCCACTGGCTGCTGGAGCAGCGGCGCCTCCATGTGCAGAGGAGGGCCCCGAATATTAAGAGGCTGAGGAGCAGGAAGCGATGATACTGGGACCAGGTGACACCATTTGCTGGGTTGGATCTGCTGTGGACCAGAGGTTAAAATGTGGGAGTAACCAGGAACAGCTTTGGTGGTTTCCTGCCTCTTACTAAACGGTGCCTGGAGGAAAACATCAGGTTCAGGCACAACAGGTTTATGAGATACATAAAAGGAAGAGCTGCTGAATGGCATCGTGCTTTCTTTTCCTGGTGCTTTAAAAGGGACCAGCTGGAAGACATCAGAGCTGACTGGGTTGTTTTGGGGCTGGAACTGGGGTGCTTGTTTGATAGGTATGAAATGAAGGTTGGAGGAAGGTGTTGGTATTGTATGATGTTGTATGTTTCTGTCATCATGTGGCGACATGTGTTCATTATAGACACATGCAGCAATCTTCTGATGGATCCTCGACCTTTGATTCTGCTCAGAGAACTGCACAGAAGTCACAGTCCCCGCTCCTTGCAATGAATTACTGATGAGCTCCCTCTGCAGGTCTGTGTGCAGAAGAAATGGTGAAAACATTTTTTTTTATAAAATCATATTTTCTATCAGTTATGATAAGTTATGTTAAACAAACCAATAGGACACAATCTTTCTCAAGTCAGTTAAAACCTAGTGACCAATATATTGGTTTATATGTGGAGATGTGCTGGCAAAGGCTTCCGTGATCCAGACTTCAGCAGCCTGGCAGCAGTGCAGAAATCCTTCCTGACTGAGGCTACCCACTGAGCTATCATGCCGCCTGGCTCATTCTGCGTATTTATTGTAATTTCATTATGACTAATACCTGAAGGGCTGGCAGAGCATAGTGGAACGTAGTAGAGCAGGGAGAGGGAGGACTTTGTGCAATGGACTGACTTCGAGTCTCATGCTACCACTAGCTTGAATTACAGTTTAGGGGTAAAATATTATTACTATTTGAACCCATAATTTTCTGTCACTATGATGAACTTTTGTTGAGCTACAGCATAGTGAACAATAATGTGAACACATTGATTACACCAGAAAACCTTAGAATCAATACGCAACACACTGACATTCACATTTGTATTTTATTTGCCACCCCTTTATACTTCTTTAATTATCTCACAAAAATAGAAGGAGCACACGATACCACGCAGGTTTAGGCCATAAAGACAAGAGGCATCTCAAAACACTCAATAGTATCAGATAATTGACAGCTTTCATTTTTGGCAAAAAACAACAGAGAAGACGAGGGGCTTCTGTTTCACATCAAGAACTAATCTTGTGACCTGTTTGGTTTTACCAATCACAACAGCACGCAGGCGGCCACAGGGAGAAAGCTCGGGAGTTGCATAGGTTCAAACAGTAACTGCAAGGAAGGATGGAGAAGTGGAAGGATCGTAAAGAGGATGATACAAAAACACAAGCCTTCAACTGCACACGCAGTACCTACAGCAAATACACCCAGGAGACTTTTGCTTTGAAGTCAGCCACAATTTTAAGTTTATTTATTTAGATGGTTAAAGGATATGTCAAATTTTAAACCTGTGATCTCGTCACAAAATACTCTCAAATTCTGAATGACCCTGAAACCGCACAGAAACAGATGACTGTCAGAAAACATGTGAATAAGTTACTAGTTGTGCTTCATAATATGGCACTATACTCAGATTCTTCATTTTAACATTTAACGTTTATTCCATAATATTCTATTATTATTTCATAACAAATCTGTAAATGCAACATGAAAATCTATCAAGATGTGTGCAGTTTAGCGGCATTAAAATACAACTCATTTGTCATTCAAAATCTTTATGCTTGAATCACTAAATCGTGATCTGTCCAACGTCCAGAGTATTTTCAGTAGTTCTCACAAAACATACTGTGATTTACAGTGTATGCCATTTAAAATAATTTTCTAACATGACAAAATGGAAAAACAGGAGGTGGAGGTAGTCTTCCCACTCTAATCATGCATGGGATGCATCATGACCTTGTTTGATCCTACAGAAACGGTTATATTGCTAATTGGAGCTGATTTTTCAAACCCTGGAGAGCTGACTTAATGCTGTCTGACAGTCAGACCACTGCTACAGCAACAGTGTTTTATCTACACTGTAAGACTGTAACACACTTCATAGAGCCGTCACACATCACTTTTCGGACAAATTCTCAGCACAGACTTCCAGAGGACGGCAAGACTGGGGAGCAGTAACCCAATGTGTAACCATCTCTCAGATAGAGTGATGTAGCTCGGACTACCTGAGAGGATTTAAGGGGGTACTGTGCTTTCAGAAGAGATTCTAATGACAATGTCACCGCTGCCAGGTTTGCAGCAAACAACAACACAAGTAGGCTACTAGAAAACACACCCAACAATTCTGACTCCACACACACACACACACTTATCATAACACTGTATACCAACACACATAAACATAACATTCAACAACACTGCCATGCTTTTTGATATGAAATTTGGTGATCACTAAAACCAGTAAAGCAAAACAAAGCTTTTACAAAGCACAACTTCAGAAAAAAAAAAAAGTTTAGCCATGAAATGAAAAAGGACTAAGATTCAGGAAGCTATGCTCCTTCTCTCCAGGAAACTGTTGATGCTTAGAATAAAAATATAATCCGTCATCAGTGCATGTAAACACACAACACAGGCTCGCTTTCTTTTCACAAAGGTGGAATAAGACATGGGATTCAGCCTAATCGTCAAGGTTGAACAAAAAATAGAATTATTATCTATACATTTTAATGTACTGACAGTTATTGAGTAGATATAACAAAAATGAAAACACCTTTCTCAACACACAATTCCACAGAGGAATGAATAATAGTAATAGTATACTGTATATAGAGTATTTTTCAATATTATTCAGCGATTATGGTGTTAAGAATTCTAGATATATATATTTATTATAGACTAATTTATTTCTTACATTCATTCTCTAACACTCTATTCATATTAACATTTATTAACAGGAAAACAATGTCATATATATGGTGTCATATATACAGTATATATGACAGATTTCACAAGTAAAGCAATATGTTTTCCACAAGTAAAGCTTTATGACAATGCCTTCTTATATACACAGGAAGAATAACCAATTCTATGGTCTGGATGGGAGCCTGCAGGAGCCGCAGTGATCTATTTACATAAATTAGGAGTAAACAAAATGACAGGAATGTAGGAAGGATTGCACGATGTAGAATGAATGTGTTAATATTTTAAACAAGCATGAGTGAGGCGAGAATCAGTTTTTAAATGTCACATTAGTTTGTTTCCGTTAGTGCCAACAAATTACCTGAATAATCATGAATGTTTCCTTTTCAAACGCCAGCTCTTGTGTTTCTAGTACTTCCTAATGTTGTTGAATATTGAAATTATTTTCATGATTTCAAGCGTTTTTTTAATGGCTGGCATACTGCTATAAACTAATTTCTATAACCTTAAGTCATCATTAAATTCCAAAGCAACCTACGCTTACGTAAATGTAACAATAACATTTTAATATTTTAAATAAATACAAAATAATAACAAATGAGAACACATCCATGTTTTAAAAGTACACTTTGTCTGGAAAGTTGATTGACTGGACATAATTTGTAAGATATTTTATGGTGTAGTTGTATGTGTGTTCAGCAGATATACTTCCATGACTCCACTAGCTATCAGTTTGCATCACAGATTACTTTATGGCACTTCACAGTTTAATTCTGATCAGGGAAACTTTCTGTCTCCTGCTTTTTTCTTAATCACACTCATTTAGTATGGTGCTTGTGGTGCAGAGCGACAGCAGCAGAAGCAAAAAGAGAAGTACAATTTGTTTATGGCTATTATGTTTCAAGACTGTTTATCAATCTGATGTAATTTTTCAGTCTCATATATAAACTAGATAAGTTTATTCCAGAAAGATCTTCCATCTAACAGCCCCAGGCTGCAGGCTGACAGAGGTAACATTTATGCTACTGTGCAAATCAGGCTACATGGAGTTTCAAATACGTTTCCCTTTCATAGAAGACATAAACCTACTTTATATGGTTTCATTTTAAAATGTGCAAATAATTCTAGGGAGGAGAATTTAAAATAGCATACAACAACAAATACACCTGTGCACGATAATAACTACAACAACTTTTTAAACTAGGCCTATTGTACACTACAACAATGATTTTCTATTGTTTACTATTAGACATAATGCAATATTGTTCAAACAAACTGGATAGCAATATTATATCCTGATTGACATTGAAAGATGCAATGTTTAATGTTTACAAAGGTGTTAGTGTACTAGTCACTCTTGAAACAATGGACAGTACATGATGTATAGAGACTACAAGAAAGAGAAATTGTGAGTGAGAGATGAAAGATGAAGAGAAGCGAAATAATGCATCTACATGGTGGAGAGGGCAGGAATGAAGAAGCACTGAAAGACGATGGGCGTTTCTACTGTAGTAACTACAATGAAAATGACAGCCAGGGGGTGCAGGAAGCTAGCTATGACAACAGTGTTGATTGCTGTTATGCTATGCCAGTCTATAATCCAGTGTTACAGATTCTACAGGGTGGGGGGTGCCTACAAGTCGATGAGCTGGTCCACCAACAGCAGGGAGCGGGCCAAGCTGGGCAGGTTGGATTCAGAGCCGCCACTGTTACTGCGCGAGTGGCCTCCTGAAACTGGCCGTAGAGACAAGGGGAAGGCAAGGTGACAAGACGAATACGGGCAAGTGGGAAGGAGAAGCAGAGGAGTGGGAGTCACGACAAGCGATCACAGCAGTTGAAGAGAGAAGGAGAGAAGCAGAGGACAAGAGACAAAAGAGAGAGAAAGACACGGCT
Organism: Ctenopoma kingsleyae; assembly: GCA_032353495.1. Classification (NCBI taxonomy): domain Eukaryota; kingdom Metazoa; phylum Chordata; class Actinopteri; order Anabantiformes; family Anabantidae; genus Ctenopoma; species Ctenopoma kingsleyae. Next base: position 11,760,235 of record JAUBNQ010000014.1, on the reverse strand, counting down.
GAATTTACCCATTTAAGTCTACTGGTTTTCAGACATTTTTAACTGAGAGTCTAAGGGTATAAAAATGGTTTAAATACCAGATCCTGATGTCAGAAAGTTTGACCACCATTAAAAAAAAGTAACTGTCTGTGCCTTCTTGTGGAGGCTGAGGACTTACCTTGAGAATTCTTTCGGCCTGTGACTGGAATAGGATCAAACTCATCCTCTGTCCCTGCCTCTGCTTGTTGGGGCTCAAAGTCTGAGATCAGCAGAGATGAGTCTGCAGAGGATAAAACAAGGTGGGATGTTGAGAAAGAAGAGGTTTTAGATGAAAAGCTGAAAAGACAAGAAAGGAGCATCGTCGTTTGATAAACATACAGCTTATATAAGAATATAAGTTTCTCTTCACCATGAGAAATACTTTTTAAAAACCAGCAGCTACTGCAAAAACACATCTGCTGCTCTCCAGTGAAACAAATGCCATTCGATAAGATATTATGAGAGAGATCAGTAGTAATTAGGATCATGCAGCTGGTGCCAACTCTGAATCAGAGTCAGGCTGTGATTTAGTAAAATGCCTTTGTTCATCAGCCAAGAACAAACAACTAAACCACAGCTGTGGATCCTTAAATCTGTTATAATGTACTTTTACTGAGGATCTTTTACAATGAATAGAAGCTCTAACATCAAAGATTTATGAAGTTATGAATATGAACACAACACAGTCTGTAAGTGAATTTGGAGATCACTTTGTTAAGCTGCAGTGGAAATGCTACTGCTGCCATCAAGTGGTTGAAATGTTCAGTTTGCTGCACACAATGTCAATTTTTTTTTTCAGTTTCTGCTCTCTACTACTGAGCTTAAAGTGCTATTGACATTAAATAGCTATTTTCTGTGTGCTACATACAGTACATGTGAGTACTCAAGGTGAGTGTGGAATGGCTTGCAGAGGTTTTCCTCCTCAACCTCTCAATGAGGCTGCATAAAAAGTGCCTAACTTATGGAAAACATCCTGTATCATTCCACTACCAAAAGAAGGCCGTCCCAGGACTCTTAATAATTATAGCCATCATATGTGATTAAATCATTTGAGTGACTGGTCGTGCAGCACCCCAAGTCCCAGGTGTCAGACGTCCTGGACCCCTTTCTTTGGGCTGGAGGACACCATCAGACTTCCTGTACAACCCAGGAACCTGTCACTTCCAAAAGCTGATGACTCCTCAATAATGATAACAATGAGGAGTACAGACACAGTGGTGCAGTAGCAACTGCTTAAAGGTTGACAACAAAACCAAAAAACTGGTTTAGGAAGAGCAGGAAGATCCCAGTGAAGCCCAGAAACTGGACTGGTCGGATATCACATAAAAGAAAGGACAGAGCAGACTGTTCTTCCTCAGTAAGCTTTCTTCCGTCTACAGTGGTGACTGCTCTGTCGTTTGTGGTCGTGTGCTGGTCAGATAACATCAAGGCTGTTGAGGCCAATAGACTGGACAAGATGATCAAGAAGGCAAAATCTGTAGATGCACTGGCACTGGACAGTCTGGAGACCGTGGCAGAGAGGATGACAGTAGACAAGATCACTGTCTTACTGGACAATCCAATCTTCTCCTTGCTTGTCATTGTATTGCTGTAACAAAGTGTATCTCCCCTTGACAACCATTTAAGTCTTATCTTATACAGTATCTGCAACAAACTGATCTGCTGAACTGATCTGATTTTTGATTCCTTTTAGTAATACAAACCTATTATAATACATTTAAAAACAGGTTGACATTATTTGTTGGAAAACAAGATGTGATTTTAACACCCAAACAAGAACTGTCACCAATACGTTCGCAGAAAAACCAATAGGTTTATGTTTGTCATAAATCATTATAACGCTGGTTTAAATTTATCACTCACTGCCTTCTTTTACAAGATCCTTACCAGCTTTAGGCTGTGCCGAGTCTCCAGACAACAGACTGAAATCATCTAAAGCAGAGGCAGTGGAGGTGGGGGCGGAGGAGACTGAGGAGGTGGCACTGCTGGCCGGCTGAGGGGCGGACGGACCAGAGAGCAGAGAACAGCTCAGGAGTGAGTCGTCTGCAGTGAGAGGGTCTAGAACAGATCAGGGGAAGGCAAAGGTGGTACAAAGAACACAAGGACACAGATAAACATTTCGATGATTTTACTAACTCTAACAAAGCAATGTCTGAGGTCTAGAAATATTATCCACAGTGCTTAGTGCTTTGTTGGTGAACATAAATAACCTTCTCTAAGGTCAGTAGTTCCCAAACCTGGTTCTCTGCCCCCCCCTGAAATGCCCTAACCACTGCTGAATACCCCGATGATGTGTGTTCAGTCAATCAAAAGCTGGAAGATACCTCTCAGAAAACTGTGGTGTAGGGAGGATAAAGAGTGAATCGCAGGTCCCTTAATTAATCGTTCCTCGATCCTCACTCGAAATTGTTCTGCTCCTCCATCTTGAAAGATACCCCAAAACCTCTTATATCATTCCGAAGAGGGACAATTGCGGATCAATGTTTATGGGGAGATAAGCGAGGATACACAAGACTGTCCATAGCGGAAGTCTTTTACCAGACCGACACATCCACTTATTGGAAACCTGCTGGTGATTGGCTGCAGCTGATCGCACAAATCTGAAACCGCATCGCAACACCAGCAAAGTTTTATAAATAAGTAGACTTATAACATTAAAACAGAACCAATATAAGACACCCAAGTTTTTATTTTATTTTTCTTTAGACCCATTATCTGGATTGTGGATCTGTATGTCTCGGTGACAAAGAGCTGTTAACGTTTTTACAGACTAGAAACGGGCTGTTTCTCTTCAACTTCTATAATTTACTATTATGAATAATGTCATCAGTCAGACAGGATTGTCCGAACGCGGGTATAAATATAGTCTAGAATATATTTACATCAATTATATTTGTTTAAACAATTCAAACTAATTATGCATTTCTACAAATTGATATAATGATAATCTGGATTAGTGAGTGATGACTAAAAACAGAATACAAATAATGTAAATGTAATGCAAATAATAAATAAAGATTTTGGACAGTCAAATACAGAAGCAGGCTCTAATAAATGAGCAGATGTTTAGATGTGTCTAATGGATGTGAACTGTGCGTCTTAATTATACAAACTCTAATTCAACAAGAGTGACCACAGTGACTCGTAAGTTAGACTGAAAGCTGAACCACAGCTGAGCCATCATCATCAGAAACAGACGTTGCGGTCTATTATCTCTCATTCACTCGAAGTTTACCAGCTGACTAACGTGAGACTGGCTGCTCAGTTTGTTAACTTAAAACAGTTGTATAACAATTTCTGTAACCTATTAACTCTACTGATGGTCAGGTGAAGCCTGTGTCCACTTATTTAGCTTGACTGCTTTGATAATGTTGGTGCCGCCGTCGGCTGTGATAGAGACTTAATGCTCCTCACACAGTCTCTCTCACTCCTGAGGATATCAGCAGGGGTGCCCTGTATAAAACGCATAACAATTTTCTCTGCCTTTGTTGATCAGTGTGCAGCTATAACATCGCTCTCAAGGGAGCTGACTTTATTTTCTGTTGTTGTGGTCAGATGTAGAAACCATTTATTGAAGCCATTTATAGAAACCACATGTATTTACCACTATCTGTATTCATAAAAATAAGAATAAGCAAACGTGAAAAGTGAGTGATGCTGTGTGTGGAGACTTTTACTTTTACTAACCAAACTTCGCAGTATTATAACTGGACACAGTAACCTGGAATCTGCAGAGTAATGATGAAGGTCTCAGGACGTCTGTGTCATTAACAGCAGAAAAAAATCCTCTCACATCCTTTTCTCCATGCAGGTAACTTTATAAATCAGTGATGAATCAAACATCAGTCTTATTTTAAATTTGATCCATGATGATGATGAAGATACAGAAAAATGTATATCCAATTATTATTATTATTATTATTATTATTATTATTATAAGTAGAATAATTATTATATATAAAATTATAGAGAACACCCCGTAAAGAATTTCGATAATTTATTATAAAGAGGAGCTCAGCTCACCTGTAGTTTGCACCGTGAGAGAGATGATTGGCTGCGGCAAGCACATTTAGCCAATCACAGAGAGGGGCGGGACAAACCTTTGTTTTGTCAAATATGTATAATTTGCATTTTATTTACATCTGTTGTCATAGTTACTAATGTTATTTATATTTAGCAGATTCAGTTATGAAATATTTTAATCTCAAAATCAGATGTTTAAAATTAATAAAGAATATGACTAAAGTAGTAAAAAGTGATGTTTGCCTCATGTTGATCTAATGATCATCAATGAGGTCTGTGTTGGACCAGTAACATTATAAGATGCTCTTTACTGTTCTTAACATAATATTGCGACACTCTGGTCTCACTATCAAATTCAATCTCTACTGACACACTGAATAAAAAATGCACCTAATGATGTAGCTGAACCTGCATCTCTGTGGTTTATGTTAATTTAACATCCTTACTGACTGAAAATTAAACAGCAGATCTGAAAATGTGTAAAATTCTTCTACGGTATGAAGTAAACTATGTGTTTATTGTAATTTTGCAAGCAAGTGCCCTTTATCATATCGCAATATTGATCTCAATAATCGCAATATGACTTTTTTCCCCAAACTGTGAAGCCCTAGTTCAGAGTAAAGGAGGTCTCATACCTCCAAAAACCCAGTTTCCTCGTTCCTCTCTCCTTGCATCCCTCAATGTATCTTTAGTGGGAGGGACTAAGACATAAGGAAAAGATGTGAGTGAAGGAAACATGGAGGCAATTAGGGGAATTAGGATGTACCCAAAGTGAATTGGTATCTTCCTGCTTCTAATTGAACACATCTGATCCAAGTGATTAGCAGTGCGCATGTGGGCAAGGATAGCTGGAAAACGAGCAGGGCACGGGGGCCTGGGAACCAAGTTTGTGAACCACTGTCTTAGGTTGTCAGTAGAACATATTAAAACTACAGTGGTAAATTTCCCTAGTTTATAGAGAACTTGATATAAAGTACATTTCTCACACTCTGCAACATGAAAAGTCTCAACTCTTACTGTAAAAAGTAAAGAACACAAATAACAGTAAATACATTTTCCCCATATTTAGTGAAATGCATTTTGAGACACACCAGCTGGCTCAAAAACCAGCGCACGCACCTTTAGCAGACTCCTCCATAGAACCACCAAAGGGATCCGACAACGACAAGAGGTCAGGAAGCATGAGTGAAGACGTGTCTGGAGATTTGAGTCCTTCAATCAGTTTCTCTAAAGGTCAGTGAAGAAAAAAAAAGGAGACAAAGAAAGGAGACAGCAAAGTACATTAACAATATCAGCTGTATCAAAACATGTAAATCAACCAAAGAAAAAAAATACAGGACAAAAGCTACATTACAAGCTACAGAAAAATAAAACAACATAACAAATAGTGTTGTTGCTCAGTGTTGTCTTTTTGTGGAGAAACTTTGGACATTAAAGAACAAAATGACACTGTTGCTGTTCATTACTTTTCTTACATCTTTACATTGAAGAAATATTTAGTTTAGATCATGTTACTATTAGTATTATTTATTCATTTTATTAAGGCTGAAGTTTGACAATCAACACATATTTTTGAGGTATTGAAGTTATACATGTCTGAATTCCTCATAAGAAATCAAAGGGTCTTCATGAACCTTTTCCATGAACAAACAAACATACAAACATACACAAATTACTTGGACATTTACCTGGTGCATCTGACAGTTCGAGGGTACAGAAAGGATCTGGGACAGTCAACAACGTGGCTCCTAAATCCACATCAAGAATGGCTGATGGCCTTTCAACTGGTAAACAAAGCAATCTTATGCAGCAAAGATGCATTATGAAGCAACAGAACAGCCTGAAAACACATTAAGTGAGGAAGCTCCATCTGATAGAGATTGAGACCCTGATACGGTACACTGTATCAGTAAATCACTTCCCAAACTTGGTGTCCTATTAAAGGCAGAACATAAACCATTAGTGGCTACATTTGCTGGATACAGCAGAAATACAGTCAGAGCTTTAGATTAGATTAATGGATCAGTTGCACTTCATAATTTAAAATTATCTTTAGAACGTGGACAAACTAAGCTTCCTCACACATACACACGACAGGAACAGTAGCGATCCGATTACTATTTATTTAATCAGTGGCAATAAGTGTGCTACACTAAACCCCCCTCTCCCCACAGACAGAAGCTCTGGATATTTACTAAAGAAGACAGAATAACACACATACATACCAGTTTCTTGGGATACACTGTCCACAGCTGTGGTCTGCAGACCTGGTATCAACTCTTCAGGAGATGAGGTTTCAGTTTCTGAAAATACGTCTGGTAAAAAAAACAAACAAACAAACAAACAAACTAATATACTCAATAATTTCTTGTTTATTAAATACCTGAAAATAATACACACGCACGTGCACGCACACACACACACACACACACACACACACACACACACACACACACACACACACACACACACACACACACACACACACTTTACCATTAGACTTTTTCTCATCAGTTTTAAATTCCTCAGCAGCGAGGTTGGAGAAGTCGTCATCATCAAAGGGGTTCCACACAGGCTGTGTGGGAGTGTTGGTGGCACAACCAGAGGCAGGAACAGCGGCTCCAGTTTTACTTTGGTCCTGCGCTGCATCACCAACACTAAGCTGAACGGGCTGAGTGGCGCTTGGTTGAGATGTAAGTGATCTGCAGACACAAACATAAAATTCCACATGTCAAACAATGAGGGGAAGACCTGAACGTGCCCTGTTCTTCGGGTTGATTCTAGTAAACGTGCTTACTGGTTGAGCATATTATCTCCACCAGCTCCTTGTGACTGATGTGAATCACTAACAGGAACTGCAGAAACACTGCTCACTGAGGTGTCACTCGGGATGCGTTGGTGGCCTCCTTCTTCAGTTGTCTTTGGGGAAGCAAGTTGAGTCTGATCAAAAGAAGACTGAAGCAAAACACATAAAATCAAAACAAAACAAAAAAAAGGATATGTTCAGATACTGGATGGTGAGCAGCCACTTACTGCTTCATCTGATTTCTGGCCGATCTCAGTGGAGGCTGGCTGAGCTTGGGCAGCTGACGGCTGAGATACAGGCGACTGACCAGAGGCCGGTTTGCTCGGTGAAGGCTGAACTGTTGTCTGCTGAACCTGGCTGGCCTGCTTACGTCGAGCTGGTCTTTGGGGTGGAGCTGGGCTGGATGGAGTCTGCGCTCCTTGCTGGGAGGTGGAGCTGACCACAGAAGGAGGTGTAGTCTGTTGCTGGACTGTTGCTTGTGGTTGGATGTCAGCCTTGTTCACTGGGGAGACTGCTGTTGCTGTTGCTGCTGTTGTCTCTGCTCCTGTAGCAGCAGCTGGCTGCACACAGAGACAGTTTACAGTTAAGGTTACATCTGCAAACTCCTGTGACAAACAAAAGTGACTAGAATAACTTTGTACTGGAGATCCCAAAAGCAACTATGAAATAATATCCTGTATGTGTAGGGCTGAAAATTTCTTTTGATTGTTTCATTCATTATCTCTTCTATCTGTTTCTCTTCTACAATGTTTTAAAATGGACTGATTCATAATTTAGTTTAAAAACAATGTCCCCCAAAACCTTGAATTATGTCTTTAAATTTCTTATTTGTCAGATCAACAGTCAATCAACATAATTTACAATGATATAAAATATATTAAAATTAAATTAATTGCTAATTGATCAATTCATTTGATTAGTAGCACATCATCAGCCAACCATAAACTATGCTTTACTGAAAATATTTTTTCGATTTGCTTCGGTGTTTTCCTTTTTTTTTTTTGGAACATTTTCATACAGAAAGCTGTTTTCAGATTGATTAGTCAGTATGAACCTGCTTCTGCTGGGCTGCAGCCTGAATGGAGTTGTTTTGTTGCTGGATGAGTGGCAGAGCTGAAGTCTGTGCCTTCTGTGACTGCAGAGCTGCAGCTGGCTGAGAGAGGTCTAAGCTGACTCCTGTGGGATGTTAAAAACAACACACTGTGACTACACATTACACATGAGAGAATATGGAATTATTTTAATACTGCAACAGTTGCAGAAAATTGTAAACAATGTGCAACACATTTAGCTTAGTAAGAGCACTACATGTTAAAAAAAAGTATTTGAGATTATTACATAATCTATTAAATGCTGAAAAAAGCATCAAAGTGGTTTTAAAAACAGGTACAAAACTGAGACCAACTGAAAAGGATTTCATAATCATTTTAGACATGCGGCTACATTGCTTTTAATTTTAATTAGTGAGTCTTAACCTAAATACTTGATCTGGTCCTGTTGAGTATTACAAAATTCAACAAGTTACAAAGGATTACAGGTATTCCTGTCTTAGTCTATATTCAAAAGCTTAGTTTCTTTTTTTCTGTGACAGGACAATAAGGAGAGAGATGGAGTGCTGTACATACCCACAGGCTGAGCCGCACCACCAGGGAGATTAGCCCGCTTGCGAGGAGTGAGAGCAGCAGGCTGGATGGGTAGGATGCCAGCAGCAGGCTGGGTATGGGCTGCTTTGGGCCTCTGGCGAGGGGTGATGGAGGTTTCAGTGGTGGGAATTGGATCTGTCAGTCTGGCAACAAAAGGAGGATGTCGGCCTTCTTGTTAATCAAGGGAAACTTTGTTAACATAATCATCTAATGAGTACCAGAATACTGCCTGTATCCAATTACGTCCACAAAATGTAGTGTTACTAGAGCTTTAATGGGAATTCGGTGTAAGGAGGTCATGCTTGCCTGGGTTTAGCCTGGCTCTTCTTTGCTGCAGCAGCCTCACTTGCTTTGATCGGCTCAGGAAGTTTAGAAGGAATTGGAGAATTCTGGATTATGAAGGAATTGCACGAGACAGATGTATCAATGACATCAGTACACAGACAAAATTTTACTTTGAAAATGTCTCTGTGCCTTGCAGATAGCAGTTCTGTTACTAATAGTGAAAAAAAATAACATTAAATAATAAAAAAAAATAGTGGCTACTTTCATCTGTATGCAACTGATGATATATTATTATGTATATGATATATCTATTTTGTGATAACTGAAATGTCACATTGTTGGTCAGGCAGAGAACCCTTGGTTGATTCCAATGAACACAACAAAATCAATTCTTGATTAAAGAAAACAAAGAAAATCTAAACATTTTAGCTGACGGTGGATGCTGGCAGAGACTGACCTTCACATTCTGAACAGGGCAGGTACGCTGAGCAAGCTTAAAAGCAAAGTAGGACACCTGGTATATATCTGGTCTTTTGTCTGGGTCTGGCTCAAGCATGTACCCTGAAAAAAATCACAAAGAAACAAGACTGACATGCATTTACAATTAAACCATAAGTGTACACCTTTGCAAAAACTGAACTTGATGTTGAAAACATGAATTATTGTTTAAGAGGGACTAACGAATGAGGCAGTGAAGATCGTAAGAGTAGCGTGAGTTATCTGGAATGGTGAAACTGCCATCACAGATGGCCACCTGGCTTTCACCAAAGGGCAGAGTGAAGAAGCACAACTTGTACAGCAAACAACCCAGCGCCTGGAGAAGAAGATCACATGCACACCCCACCACACCAAATACAAAAAAGAGAGGAGGAGAGTGATGGAGAGAGGAGAAGAAAGGAGGACAGGAGAGGATTAATTATGCATAAAACCCTTTTCCCCTTTAAACACCAGAAAGTATAAGGTTATAAAAGTATGTAGTTTAAAAGTATGTTGTTTGAGATGTACAGATACAATTACAGATAGCAGTTTTCAGCACAAATTATCATTAAAACTCACACATCTTCTGGTTAATAAGCCTCTATGTTTAATATATTTATGGGCCATGATGTCAAAAACTCACCCAGATATCTGATTTTGTGGTGATAATCTTGTTATTGTAAAGGTTTACCATCTCAGGAGCACGATATGATAAGGTTGTGTACCTAAAAGAAAACAAATAAAACAGTGATAAATTAGTGTGAAAACTTTTTTTTTTAAATGTGGCAGTGAAATAAAACAGCCTATACAGCAATGAAGGAAGTTATTTTATTAGTTACTAATTCACTTTTCATCAAGCAAAGGTTTTTTGATAAATTCAGCAGTGCTGTGCAGAACTGTATGGTTGTAGTCCATTTATCAGGTTGAAAATTTTAGAATAATCAATTAATCCATACAAGGCAACAAAGCATTACCTAAAAGAAGTGCTAATGAATGAAAGCTGCAAAAACCACCAAAGCAGATGTAAAGAGGCACAAACTTTTTGATCTCTTCCTCCACAACAGCTACTCCTTCAGTCTGAGGACTCTGGAACTTGTTAGTGGCGCTGCCAAAGTCACAAAGCACATAATGGCCCTTGTCATGCAGAAGGATGTTCTCCACCTGTAGATACACAAAAGGTATCAACGCCTGCAACATGTGCACTTGATATAACTGCAAAAACAAAAACCAAATTACAGCCACCTTCACATTATGTAGATTTAAGTCTGCAATACGTGTTGCTCCTGTGTTTAAAAAAAAGACATATTACAGAGCACAGCCTGAAACTAAAGTGGCAAAACGTGTCACCTTAAGGTCTCTGTGGATGATGGGTGTCTTTCGTTGGTGCAGGCGAGAAACAGCATCACAGGTATCACAGAAGATCTGCAGCACCTCAGCCTCAGTGAAGCCAGTCTGTAGCCTCTGGTTCATCAGATTGACCACCTGCCCTCCTGCAAAATAATTTCCAATTGTGCAGCAGCATGAGCAACAAGGGAAATTAACCTCAATATACTGTATGACTGTAGCATATGTCTGTTATTCTGTTCAAACACTTAGAATGTTCTATTTGCATAATAGCAGTTATGTTTATATCGTTCAACAGCACATGCATGCTGTAACACAAATTCACTCTGGAACTGAGAAACTCTAATGCTTACAACAATCAAAGCATGTGGCTGCAGCCACACCCCACCTTCCTTTCAGCACTCACCCTTGCAATAATCCATAAGTATGAGAACCTCCCATACATCCCTTGATCCCATAGCTGTGATACTGGAGTCCAAATATCCAACAATATTCTTGTGACCAACAAGGTCTTTCTGCAAAAGCACAAACACACACTCAAGAGCATTATCACACAACAGAGAAATTGCACTAAAAAAATACAACACTGCTGTATAGTGCGCTTACATGATGTGACAAGAGCAATGAATGGTTGACGATTGAAAATCTTCAATGATAAAATGAATTTCTTCTGTGAATAAACCCAAAAATATGGCACACAACTGAAGGTGAAGATGAAAATGATTTTTTTCTATAGTTTGGATGCACAAACGTTTTAAGAATGTTAATGGCATAAACAATTCATTTCATTGGATCAGTCTTTGAAATAAGACATACTGTGGCAACATCGCCTGCAGAGGGAGCTGCAATGAACAGCTGAAATCAGGAGTTTACTGTAATACTGTAGGTAATGAAAAATGTCAAGTACTGCAGCTAGGGTGAAGTGCTGTCTGTCTATGTCTGTATGTGCGCAACTGAGAGAAAAATTAAATGAGAAACACTGAGAGGTAAAGACATGTTTTATGCTAAAGAGAAATAGCACCAGAAATCATCTTAGAACCAAAAAATAATGTTCATTTCAGGAGCAAAATTAGGTGCAAAGATTTTACAATGTACAGTACGCAATTCTGCTGAATGTTTGTACATTCCTGCCTTCCTGAGTTTTCCTTCAGAGACAATGAGCTCTCAACTCAATGAATGCTGTGCTAGCCACTAAGCATTGTTGCTCTGCCAGTAGTGGTCAGTCTGTTCTCATGCCATTAGCCTCCCACTGAGAGTACACTTTTGATTCGATCTGGTTTAATCTCCTGGCTTCTATATCTCTGGTGTACCTCTTCAGCCTGGTAGCCAATGCTGTGAGTCTTTGTTTGGCTGTTTGTAAGGCCTCAGGCATGGACATCTTATTGTACTTCTTCTCCATGGAGGATACTGCTCCTTATGGCTGGTGTTCATCTTGTAGCCAAGCATTGCAAAGATCACTGCTCAGATTGTTCGTAGTGCTGCATTCACAGCTTCTAATAGACGTTCAGAGGGTGCTTCACTTAGTCTTGGTAAGCAGCCATGGAGGATCCAGAGGTCCATCTTAGTTATGATCTTATCTCTCAGGTCAGCTTCTCTTGCGTTAATCTTACAAGAGCTTGTTGCTCCTGTCCTGCTGGCTCCCCATTGCCGTAGCATTTTTGATATATCTCATTAATCTCTAGTTGTGATAGCAGTTGCTTCGAGCGGATATTGGAACACTGAGCTACTAGTTGTTTTAGTGGTAGTCTAGATATTGGGTTCTGAAGAATCCACAGGTCCCATATCCTCTTCATGTAACCTCTTTTACTGGGGTTATTTGTGTAGCAGCATTCCAACATTTCCCTTTTCTCATCTCTTGTCCTTGACTGTCTTGTTCTTGTCATCGCCCACTTGTCGTCAGAACATCTTGTTGATGATCTGTCTGAGGGGGTTCAGTCCCTGGTAAATCCTGCACTTGATGGTGGCTTGTGCAATTTGTGCCCTCTAGGGTTGTTTTCCACAACACACTGAGTGTTTGGACAAAATTAATTCATCATTTAAAAATTGCATTTTGTATTTACTGGTTTATCTTTGTGTAATATTGACAATTGCTTCGTGATTTGGAACATGTAAGTGTGAAAAATATGAAAAAAAAAAATCAGGAAGGAAGCAAATACTTTTTCACAGCACTGTAGATGCCTGTTAAGATTTAACCTCTACAGCACATTCCAGGGGACAAGAGCAGAACATGGAAACCAACACAATGACAAAAAAGACAAAACCCACCAAAAATCAGATAAGTAAATACAGAACAACCCATCCAAAAACCCTGCTGCAGGCTGAATGTGCACTGAATTCAGCATTTGTTTTATTCTGGGTGGAATAAGATATTTGTGGTTTTCTTGGAAATGTCTAGGTACAAATAGAATTTCACAAGACATTTGTTTTGAAGACGCCTTCGTATGTGGTTTTCCCGAGCACAAAAAAA
>JAUBNQ010000014.1:11731350-11747072 GCA_032353495.1 Ctenopoma kingsleyae | reverse complement strand
TCAATACAAAATAAGACTTACTTAGACTTACTAAATTCAGCTTTCCACACCTCTCACAAGCTCTCTCAGGACACCATAATTTTGGAAATTGAAATCACATGTTTGTTTTTTCATGAAATTATTTCATGGAAACTGTTAACTGTTTTAATTTGTGTCCGTGCAGCCTTACATCAATACGACTGAACAAGACCAAATGGTGCAGCCTTATAGCGTTATGTATTAGTCATGTCATTGCTGCAGGCTTTACGTAGAGGCCTACATTGAGGCCTAACCATCTGGTATAGCTCAGACCGCAAATTCACTTTGCCGAGTTTAGATGTGACGGAGTCATCAATTTCAGGCAGACATTGTGACTTATGCTGCATCCTCAACTCGAGATATGAATGGTATTGTATGACAGTGTGGCACTATTAATCTGCAAAACACAACATGACTACAGGCTTGTAGAAGGAGCGTGTGCAAATATGATACAATTATGATAGTACAGTAAGTGCAAACATACTGATTAATACTATAAGGCAGATGAAAATACCACAGTCTGCAATCAAGAAAAATAAGAAAGAAATTAGGCAACCAAAGTTCAATCAGTAGTCTGTAGAATCACTGTCATATTCTGTTGTTTATACTTCTTATTCTGTACTTGCATTAGCACGTATGCAGTGTATTAAAATAACTACTATGCATTGTTAGCTCACATGCGTTCAATAAACTAGAAACAGAGGAACAGCATAAAGATTGCATTTCCCAGTTTAAATGACAATTAAACAACTTTGTTTGAGTCAAGTACAGGCTTCTACTTCAGCATCTGTCATTTTGTGCGGATGTCTTAAAGTCTTAAAGTGCCTACCTCTAGTAAAGTGCCCATTCATTCATTTCAAAGAGCTAATCTAACTGCTGGGTGTCAGGAAGATCTCAGTCTCTTTGAATCAAACTTGGGAATCATAAAATAGCTAAAAGGAAACTGTTTTATTAGTCATAGTACAGCTATTAAAGGCAGTGTGCCTCTGCTTTGCATTTAGGCAGCCTATGAAAGACACAAAGTGTAGATGTAAAGCTCCATCATTCCTGTGGACATGGTATGAGGTTAGGTCTCTGTGTTTGTCATCTGGCCTGTGCAAACCCTTCTCACCTTCTGCAATAATCTCCTCAACGGTGACTTGGTGTCGCCCGACAGTAAAGTTTCGTCCAATGAAATTTCCGCCTGCATGACTGGACCCGGAGCTGCCACCTCCTCCACCTCCTCCAGAACCAGGCCCGGAGCTGACCAACTCCCGACGCGAATCAAAGAACTTCCTCATGCTGTCGATATGACAGGAGGAGTGTTTGCGGCTTCAGTCACAGATACACAGATGAGCTGCTTGTAGATGGCAGATAAAGCAAGTCAAACAGTAAACCTCACGAACACGACGCTTCAGGAAAAGTCTCTTTGGAGCCTGAAACATGCAGCGATGCCTTTCGTCACTTATGATTATGTTGAGACAACGCAGATTTTTTTTTTTTTTTTTGGTGGCAAATTTCCCATTTGCTTGCCAAACACAAGCCAGTTGGTGATAGCTAGAGCGGCTGCGACTAGCTGTTATGTAACTTAATAACACCACCCGGGAGGCTAAAGCATCTCAGAGAAAGTATTTCGTTAGCTGTCCATCCAGCTGTTCATGGTCTGCTGCTGCTACTGCTGAGAACATTAACACCAGGTCCTGCTGCTCCATCTCGTCCAGCCATTATCCAGCTAGCTGAGTGCTAGCTCCTTACGCGCTATGACATTTCGTGTAAGGTTATCCAGGTTATCCTCTGAAGATAATGTCTCCGACTGCGATGTATCCGACGTGTAACTCGTGTAACAGCGTCGCCCGACAATATCTTCCCATCCTCACTCAGGTGAAGCGACCGTCTGCTGCCACATAGCCGCGCGTCGATCTATTTAATTGCTTCCATCTTCAATGAAACTGTGATTTTTTTTTTTTTTCCCTTAGCTAGCGTTAACGCACAGGCGCGACGCTGCCTCTCGTCAACACAAACCAGCGCAGCTTTCTTCGACAGGACGCCGAAGCTGTTGGTTACAAATGTGCTTGCAAAACGACAAACCACAATAATTTCACATTCATCAAAACATTAGCTGCGTAATCTCAGCAACCACAGCAATCTTCGGCCGCCAGTGCGATATCGCAACATCCTAGCTGTTGCTGTTGACGCGCGGACGGAATTGTGGGTATTGTAGTTCAGCGCGCAGCTGCAGCCTCCCTCCTCTCCTTTACGTGTACTCTAATATGCTGCGTTCAAGTCTGTCTACGAGCAGTGGGAATCTTCGGGATTCAGGGTTTTATATGAATTTTCATACTTTCCACTTGGTGAAAAAAACAAAAGACAAGCCAAGAGACCAGTGCTTCCATATACGTTTAATTTAATTTAAATCCCATGTGCCTGATTAAAACTAAATTGTATTGCAAACTGTTATTTGTTGTGTCAAATTTCCACCTATAGGTATTGGTAGCTGTTTTGTTGATTTGTGTCTGGGTTCACTTGTTTCTCTCAAATGTGTATCGTGACAAACATAGTTACATTAGGATAGATATGTCCTATTATGTGATCTTAGTAAAGGTTCCCTATAGTTTTCACTTTTACCTAGTGGTCATCCTCTTTACTCTGAAGCTCTCTCTTTTGTTTATACTGCTAAGGTCACGTTATTAATAAAGAACAAACATGCCACCCAGTGGAGCAGTGTGTCTCACTCATGTGTTTTAATTGTTTGAACAACAATGGTACAAAGGCATAAGCTGAACTTTGTTTAGGATTCAGGGTGGTGACAAGATGTAACCAGCAGTGCTGTGTACATATGTGTGTATACTGTTTCTGTTTGTCCCAGAACTGAATAAGGTTCAACAGCAAGGTTGTAGGACTGATGCTGGTTAGTGGTGTAAATTTCATGGA
This sequence comes from Ctenopoma kingsleyae, assembly GCA_032353495.1. Taxonomy (NCBI): domain Eukaryota; kingdom Metazoa; phylum Chordata; class Actinopteri; order Anabantiformes; family Anabantidae; genus Ctenopoma; species Ctenopoma kingsleyae. Next base: position 11,744,144 of record JAUBNQ010000014.1, on the reverse strand, counting down.
TGTGAGACTTCCTTAATGGGAGATAGGAGGGGGTGCACACTAACGGGGGTGCATTTTCCGGCACACCTGTCTTAAGCTTTGAAGGTTTTTTTGTCCCATTTTTACCAGTCTCCTGTGAATGCATCAGTAGCTCGTAGAAAGGAGGCTCAAAAAAATGTTCATCCTAGTGGGAGGGACGTGAGACTCCTGAGTTATAAGCTTCACTTTCCGGGTGACGCTCTACCTTCCTGTTGTGCTCCAGGCTGAGTAAAGTCTTCAGGAGAGGTAAGGTGAAGTTTACTTTACCATCAGTCATGTTTTTGGCATGTTTTGCGGAACTCATGTTGGCAGAGTAGTCCTCAGACTGAGCTGATATGTATCTGCAGGGTGTGTCCTCTAAATTTTGCGAAATTAACTGTGTTCTACTTCCTGAATTACTTTACCGTATTACTTTCAATTTGTATTTCATTGTCACAACTAAGTTCTCCACAGCATTATATTCCATCTTTGTAGGGTTTGGGGAATACATTTCAGGTGGAATAATAATTACTGCACTAAAACTTTTCTCAGCCTTTGTTTTTTTTAACGCGAACACCCCTCAACTACTATTGCATAATCTCTAGTCAATTCATTGAAGTTGCATGTTTGTGTTTCTAACACTTTGGAAGAACGAAAGATGAAACCATGAACATACATATCTGAATAATGTAAATTCTAAATGACCGTCAGTTAACAGGGCACATTTCAGAAAGTTTGTCAGGTTGCTGTAAATGCTCCATTGAAGTAAACAATGTACACATTTGCACACGTGACACTTCTTTTTTTTTTTTTAAATTACACTGTCACTGAAGTTGTCTAATTGAGGATTTACAGGTTTGTTGATGATTACATTGTATTTGCATCATTTGTACATCTGCAACATGATCCACATTGTGTTTTGTTTTTTTCGCTTGTGATCCATAAACTTGTTAAGAAGTAACCTAAACTTAATCCGACTTCTCTGCCCCGTATTTACATGAACTACTTAGGTGTGGCTGTACACAGAGACTTCAGGGCACTACCGTATGTTTGGGTAGTAAATGCCTCTCTTGTGAAATTATTATTTTTTGTTTGAAAATGTAATTTTGATTGATTATAAAATGAGGGATGTCCTGTTCATTTACTTCTGGGCTTTGGACACATATTTCCTGCAGCACTATAGCATGACTTGTAAACCAAATAGTTTGTCTCAGTATGTTTTTAACTACATGGATTTTGCCAGATATAAGACATAACTGTGACTATATCATTGGGTACTGTAAGTTGATTCCCTACAGGAAGAGAAACAGGAGTGAAATCCCACTACCTGTCCTCACAGTGGAGTAATTACAGGTGTGTCCAAACATACACTAGCTTAATGAGAAAAGCTCCCGGGACGCCTGCACAAACACGAGACACAAGAATGCCTGTGACCAAAAGTGTGTGACAGAAATCCTCTCTGAGATGATGAACTGCATACAATATTGATCAGAGGTTAATGAGGGTCACATTCAAAATTAAGATCAATTACTAGCCCATAAAATGCGCTGCTGCAGGTCACGGTGCAACTGACATTCTTTGTTCTTCTTTAGTTTTCTGTTCATCCAGTTTGGAAAACCACACTCTTCCTACGATGGCTGCGGTGAGTCTCTCCCACATCCTCTGTTCTACCTGTGCACAGTAAAATCAGGTCATGTAAACACATTTACATTTATTTGCCTCCTCAGTAGAGATTCAGCGCTGGACGCTGAGCAGTTTAGTTGTTCTTGGATTTGAATAGGGTCAGACACAATTTAAATAATAGTTTCCTTTTTTTCAGCTTTTGTAGAATTATTTTGTAATAAGGTAGTCCTACTGTGATACACCAAAGATCTTGCAAATGACTGAAGTCTGACATGTTTATTTTGTAATTGACATTTTGTAATATAAACTTGTAAACAATATTACTTTTAAGTTTGCATTTTTTCTTAATAGTACTTATGATGCTCCTTGCAGTTGTTAGTACTTTAACCTATTAATTAATGTAAAATGTTGTTGTATAAAGGTTCATAGTTAGTTCCTTAAAATAGAGTTCACAGCTCTTAAACTTTTTGCTGCATTTGAAATGACGAACCAAGTTTCTGTCACATGAATCAATGAAGAACTGTACTGTGTAACTGTATAACTCTGACTCACATCAACATAGATGCTAATTAGCCTTTAATGTTACCTCCAGCTGTGGAGGTAAATGTTTTAAGGTGTATAAAAAAATCTAGTTTCAAAAATAATTTATATTCAATATATATATTAGTTCAACAAACCACTTGCTAATTTCTCAAAAGCAAATAATCTCCTTCTTATTTATTAAAAAGTCCATACTCTATAAACATGCAAACATGGTTTATATTAAAATGTGTCCTGAATCATTGAAAAGTCCAAAATTGCTCATTGAACCATTGACTTCTTAACTAGTCGTCATATTTAAAGGAAGCACAGAAAAGCATTTCCCATTGAGGAAATGAATGTGAGAACATTAAAATAACAATAAAAAGGCTTCATCCATGTTTAACAGTTAAATGGTTGGAATGATTTCTTTAAAATTATTTATGGCCAGATTGGAAACCGCGGAGCAGTGACTGAGGCGGCTGGTTTCAACGCTGATGCAGATGCCCAGAAGCTTAGAGAGGCCATGAAGGGAGCTGGTGAGTGATCCAGCCACTGTCACCCAGAAACCATCACTAGCTAAAGATATATTTGACCATGTCGTTAAGCACAAACCTTCATGTGAGTCAAATAATTATTCCCTTCTTTCACTCTCTTGACATTTGTTATTCTGCTGTGTGCGACTTTGTACTTTGCCTGACCTTTGCACATTAACAAAATGTATAAAGCTTCCTCTTTACTCATGATAGGGATCTTCATATGTTTGTTTATTAGAAGTTGTAGTAAACTAAGATGTTTATGGGTCACAGTTTACTGATACCATGTCAGCAGGTATCACTCACAGAGGTACTTCCTAACAAACGTGTAGTGTAACAATCACATTTTTCTCTCTGTCACCAGATTTTATAGTGTGGCCCGTTGATGCTGTTAGTGTTTGTTAGTATAATCATCTTCCCCTGACTTCAATTTAAACTGTGGACAGATGGTTGCTATACACATGTCAGCAAATGGTTTTCTGTTAGGATCATTTTGGACATTGCGGTGCATGATTTTAAGTCTAACATATTTCTATTTAGTTGAGAACAGGAATTTGTAATCCTTACAATTATAAAAATTTAAGATTCATAGCAGGTTATGATACTTAATGTGACCATATTTTTTGCAGGCACTAATGAGGCAGCAGTCATCGAGGTCCTAGCACACCGTACTATTGCCCAGAGGCAGCGCATTAAAGAGGCCTACAAACAAACAGTTGGGAAGGTGAGAGTTTAAACGAGCTGTACTCAAAGGAAGGAAGGTCTCGTGTGTTTTGTCATAAATAAATATGAAGGAGGTGAAGCAAAGAAATGAGAGAAGAATTTGAAAAGCAGCCTCAGTGGAGGGGTTTTGCTGCAACAGTGGACATGTCATCTCTCTGCCTCTTATTCCACTGTCTACCCTTCATCATCTCTTATATTAGGTGGGGTTTTATTGCTAGTGCTAACATAAAACTGATAATGTGCTAGTTAAGCATTAACTATAAATGACAAATGTGTACAACTTATAACAAAGAGCAGCACAGAAAGGGGCTTGTACCGAATAGGGAAGGGAAATGTTCCCATCTATAAAAAAACGTACACTGAAGCCACAGAGTTATACTGCCCACTGAAAGTTTCTTTGTTTCCTGATAGTGTGGATCAATATATTAACTAAAGGGGAAGTGTGGGATGTTTATTGTATTGACATAATGAGCTTATGACCAGCTCATGATGCAGTGCCCGGCAAGAGGTCAATAAAATTATCGAAAAGTTCCACTGTGGAAACGGCAGAAAAAGCGAAGACTGTGACTGGAGTCTTTGCAAGCAGAAAGAGTGAGTCATGTGGTGACGCCCACATGTGGTCACACATGAAAAGTGCTCCTCTGTTCACAAAAACTGTGTCCAGAAACCACACCCTCTGGTGGATATACAAGTCCTGGCTGCTGGAATGTGTGACACCATGTTTCATGTCCACGCTGGCAGCACAAAACCTCAACATAAAAGCAGAATTAGGTGTGTTAGGTTGATTAGATTGTGTTATCAAGCATTGTAGATGTTATAGTGCTGTGAATCATTGTTTCTACCACCCCGCTTTCCCTGCAGGACCTGGCCAATGACCTGTCCTCCGAGCTGAGTGGGAACTTCAGGAGTGTTGTTCTAGGTCTGCTGATGCTGGCACCTGTGTATGATGCCTATGAGTTGAGACATGCAATGAAGGTCAGTTGCTTATCCACTCTACACTTGTCTTTAAAGGATAAGTCTGATGATATTTTATATTTATCTTTGTCATCAAATCCCATAAAAATACCAAAATAGTATTTATTATAAATATCTGTGTCAAAGTCAAAGTCAGTGACCACAATGCTGCACTACTTGACATGTTTCTTCATTGTACAGAAGAAACAAACACTGTCCTGCTGTAAACACATTAGTTTACTAAATGTGTATTAATCCACATCTGAAAATAGTCTCCAACACACAGACAGTTTGGTCTTGTTTCAGTAAGGTTTGCTAAAAAAAAAAAACTAGATTAAAAAGCTGTTGTAATGTGTGTTCGGTGCATGTAGGTAGGGATCAAGAGTTGAGGAAACCAGGAAGTATTGACAGATGTAGCACATTTGTTTTAAGGGACTTTGGTGACAATAACAAACTATAAAATGTTTGCAGCCTTATTATTGAAGCTGCTTTTTCTTTGACAGATGAACTTATCACATTCATTGAAAAGCCTTTCACTCTTCTTGTCTTCACAGGGAGCTGGAACAGAAGAGGCATGTCTCATCGATATTCTTGCCTCAAGGTCAAACGCTGAAATTAAAGTCATTCGGGACGTCTACAAGAAAGGTAAATATGTCACTTCTGTGTATAGAATTTCACAGACATTGGGTCATGGTTTATCTCTGTGTCTGTCTGTGTCTGTCTGTGTCTGTGGGTTGTGTATGATATCTGATATTGTGTACTGGTCACTAAACCTCTGTGCTTTGTTTAGAGATGCAATGGTATCCATTATTAGAAAACAGAGGATGGCATAAATTATTCATAAAAGATATTGCTGCTCTCTATGAGACAGTGTATTGTTTGCTTATTTGTTCTCCTATGGTTGCAATGACTTGTACACACAACTGTGTAGAACTTTGTGGTAACACTTACATGTACTAATGTTGCACAAATTATAACAGACATTAGTTTGGATGCTCTGGATTACAATTTTTCTTTTTTCATGACAGAGTATGAAAAAGACCTGGAAGACGCTGTGTCTGGAGACACATCTGGAATGTTTCGGAGGGTTTTGGTCTCTTTACTGACGGTGAGCAAACATTGACCTTCTAGATTGGATCAGTGTGAATGTTTGAATGCTACACAATTAAACAGCGATCAGCCACAACATTAAATCTACCTGTTGTTGTGGTGGACAGGGGTCAGCACATTTAACACTCGCCATTATCAACAGATTGCAGAACACACAGAGCATTGCAGCTTGCTGCGTATGGGGCTGCTTGTCCACATAGTGCTCATGCTGACCACATTAACATTAAACATAAAGATTATTTACAAACAGGCATTTAAAATATCAGCTTTTCATTTTCACTTAAGTTGATTAATACACACAAGATTACTTCTTTAATCAGTATCAATATTAACAGGAACTTGATGTGAAAGTGTATCTTTCTGGGCTTCTGGCAGAACAGTTCCAGAGCCTCTTAATATGGGAAGTCAGAAATGTCTGGCCCATTTATCGAGATCCGCATGCAAAAGTGTCATATTTTCCAACACGCACTTGCTGTCTGCTGGTGGGAGTGTGATGACTTGTGTGTGCGTGCACACGTCTGTGTGTGGAGGGGTGGGGTGCGTCCCCCTAATATGATGGTAGGAGAAACACTGAGTTAGCAGCGCTGTGCTTGTTTTCTCTGAAGATGCTGTGCCTTCTGTGTTGTAGGCTGGAAGGGATGAAGGCGACAAAGTGGATGAAGCCCTGGCTGTTCAAGACGCCAAGGTAAACGTTCAGTTCTGCTGATGCAAGACTGTGCACTGTGAAGTTATGACTCCAAGTATGCAATTTGTTTTGTGTGTAATTGTAGGAAATCTATGAGGCTGGTGAAGCTCGATGGGGGACGGATGAGGTTAAATTTCTCACAGTGCTTTGTGTGAGGAATCGTAACCATCTGCTGCGAGGTCTGTACTAGTAAAATCTTTGCTGAGTTGCAGGGCTGTGAAAAAGTATTTTTTTCCCCCTTCCTTTTTTTTTTTTTTTTAATTGCATATTTGTCACACTTTTTTAAATTATGATTTTATTTATTCAGGGAAAAAACACTTTCCTTTGGGCAGTTTTGGGAGAAACACTTAATTGCTAACACAACAGGACCTTATGGAAAAAGATCTTACTGATAACTTACTGATCTTATTGTTTTTCTGCCTTAGTGTTTGACGAGTACAAGAAAATTTCTGGTAGAGACATTGAGGACAGCATTAAGAGGGAGATGTCTGGTTGTCTGGAGGATGTCTTCCTGGCCATAGGTCTGTCTCTTCTGTGACTTGTTCCTGCAAACAAATATCTGTTGCCAGTTTAGCTGCATAGCAAGCATTCATCCCTGTAAATTAAAGCTTATTTCATGCTAGTTGAACCCACAACTCTGTCTCAAACAGTGTAATGCTTGCAGCTGGCTTACCAAATGACCTACCTACCAATTAAATGCAGTCCAACCATGCAGTAAATAAGCAATAACACTGTGAATACGAATGTTTGTTTTTTTGTATTTTGTCCACTCTGTGTATCAAGATAGAACTGAGTTCCAGAGGCTTCAGATTTTACACACCTAAAGCTATTGTCTCCATGTTATTTTAAAGTTTTTGCATCCCATGTTCTGGGATTTGTTTTTGCTTTGCAGTGAAATGCATGAGAAACAAGCCAGCGTTCTTTGCTGAACGATTATATAAATCAATGAAGGTAATATTTTATGTTTATAATGGTCATGTTTAGCCATTACACATTAAATTGTATTTATATTTTACTTGACTTTACTTTACTTTATTTGGCAGATGCCAACCATATTTTTTATGGTTTCCATATCTGTGATCCAAGGAAAAATACTGAAATATTTTCTTTTCTTGTAAACTGTATGTATTCCATACAAACTGTGTCTTTCATTCTCGTGTATGTTCGTGTCCTTGTGATAGCTGTGCTATTGTCCTGATCATAATTGTGTTTTTCTTGAAGCAAAAAAAAATGTTTTCAGTAGGTTGATTATTCCTTATATGCTGCCACGGTCAATATATATACAGTTATGAATAAACATGAAGTTACTGTACATCACAATAAAAATCAGTCTGATGTTCTCTGTGAGGCATAGTGTAGCTAAGCTAAACACAGTTTCTCTCTCTTGTCAGGGGCTGGGCACCACAGATAGTGTCCTGATCAGAATAATGGTTGCCAGGGCTGAGATTGACATGCTGGACATTAAGGCTCAGTTCCTGAAGATGTATGGCAAGACCCTGTACTCCTTCATCAAGGTGAGGCACTAAAAACTAGGGGTGGGGAAGTACTATAGTCAGTAAAAGCTTTGCAATACATCAGCTGTGATATAATAATCGCAGTTTTAATTTTTTTTGGTTGGTTGCAGTTTTATCCTTATCAACCAATATTTAATTGTATTTCTAAAGTCTTGCAAACTGAATAAAAGTAGCACAGTATTTGTTTATCAGCCATTTATATAAGACTAACTGCTGTAATCCCCCACACTGGTCCATTGAAAGCCTCACAGATCTTTCTGTCATTGCATAGGGAGACACATCTGGAGACTACCGCAAAATCCTGCTGGAGCTGTGTGGAGGCGAGTAAAAGAAGCCTCACAAAAACATCCAGTTATGTCTTCATTATGAGCTTTTCTCTGTGGATGACTTTAATCTGTCTTACCTTTTATTCTCCACGGCCAACACATTTCGCTAACTGATTCCAGTGCCTTGTCTGGTTGTTTTTATTACCAATTAAACTAAAGACCAGTGACCTTTTACACGTGTCTGTGTTTTTCTTATTGATCCTTTGCAAAGGAATTATAGTATTAGAGAGGAAGATATATGCTTCTCGCATCTTTGAGAACAAAAGATTAATGCTATTGGCTTCCAGCACTCAGTCTTGTTACATTTACATCACTGCCCAGTCAGTGAAACCCATTTGTTTAATTGGTAGCATTTTTTGAGTCAGCCCTGCATCATTTGACTTAATTACATTGATAGGAGGCTGGCGTTGTTTGGGATCTAATCAAGTTAAAGAGGGAGTCCTATAGCTCATACAAGCTTACAGTTGCATCTCAGAGCAACAAGCATGTGAAATAATGCGGTTGTACTCAATGTGACCACTTGGTGGAACCAAAATAACTTTCTATAAAGTTTGTCTTTAGCAGCTGTGACTTCTGCATTGTAGGAGAATCTATCAGCACATTTTATGTGTATGAAAAGTTATGTTTTTAAGTGACTCATCTGCAAAATTCAAGCAGAATATCACAGTAATTCTAGGTGAATGGCAAGTTCTTCTGTCTTTAGACAGCATAAGCCCGATTTGTGCTGTATACGCCTGGCTCCACATTGACCCTGACTTGTGCTGTATGCAGACTGTAATATACAATCAATTTAGGCTTTACAGCAAACGTCCCTACAGGCTCTTCACACAAACTGTGGTGTAGACAAGAAAATAAACAACATCACTAAATTCTAATCACTATATTATACAACTAAACAACTCTGTTTATGTCTTTCTCTCAGAGCTGCCACCCTCTGTGGCCATCTGGTTTTCATGGTAGGAAGGTGGGTATTTGATAAACGCTCCAGAAAGGCTGAGATATTGTCTTAATGGTATATTTGATTTGTAGGAGGTTTATGTCTTTGTCCTTACTTTCTGTTTTTAAAAGGAGTGCGTCTTCTATTGTTAAAGTCATGAAGTCCAGTCATTACAAAGAGCATTTGTTTTTTCATTATGTACCATAAAAATGATGCAATGTTAGTAATTGATTTTAACAAAGACCATTTTAAAGGAATGTTTTAACGGGACTAACATATATCAAGTTAATGAACCAAAGCCGTGACCACCCCCAGGGAAACCACTTTCTCTGTTATCAACTGTTCTTGATCCAAAAAACGGCCATGGCCAAGATTTACGTGTAATAAACAACACAACATAAAACAAACAAGCAAAGGAACTGCAAATATTACCATAGTAACAAAAAATGTAAGTATCACAAAAGCAAATAATACCGTAAACGTCTGGCTGCTGAAATATGTAGGTGGTAACTTTGAAATAAGCTGATACAAAACAGAATATCATTAACACAGTAATGAAGACAAAGAATTCCTCAAATCATTTGCCACTATAGTGCAGCTGCTGTGCTATTTAGAGAATAGAAAAATGCAGAATGAACAATAAAGCTATTAAAACTAAGGTTGTTCACAGCTTGGGCAAGAGACAGTACTAAATTATTATCTAGCCTTGGGCCCAGGGCAGGGGCACCTGGGTCAGAGCGTCTGTCTGAATGCTTCAGAAGTTAAATAACACTGAAGAGACTCAAAATGACAGCAAAAACCTGCAGAAGAGCAGCCAAAATACTGAAAAATCCACCTACCAGCATATTATCATTATAATTATATATTATAACTTTTTTTAAATGCATAGTTTAAAGTATAAAGAAAATATTTTCGGTTTTAACAGGGACAATTTCTTGCTAGCTGAATCACTGACTTCCTTGAGTCTGGTTGAAAGGAAAAACCTTAAAGGTGTTTTCACTAGTCAAATGTCATTATGCGTTACTGCTAACATTAATTGTCAAATGTCTTGAAGGAAAGTCACACAATATTTCTTTTTACTGCTTGATTTCAGAAAGTCAGATTTTAATTGCTCTTATAAAGAAACAAAATCTGTTTTCTTCTCTGCATTTAAATTGCAATGAGACTGCCGATGTCTGAGGACAGTCTGTGGTTGCTAGGTTACTGTTGTCATCACAAAGAGAAAACTCATGTGTTAAATATATGACTAAAAAGAACGGACTGATCAAACTTATTCATCGAAGCATTGTGTAGGAGGTCAGAGGATGTGGAAGGCAACAACTGGGAAGATAGCATCAGCAGTAAAACATTAACCTCTGGAAGATACTAGAGAAGCTACACTGAAACTCAAAGCCACTGAAAAGCCAGCATTAACCTTCATCACATCAGCACCAGTTGTGAAGGTCAGTGTGACAACTGGTGGGGTAAGAGCAACATATCATAGGCAATCTTTATGAAGAACATGGAGAGAATGATAACCAGCGCTGAAACAGATCTAAGTGATATTTCTTTCTCAGAGTCACCGTCAGTGTTCTTGTTGTGTGTATGTACTGCAAACTAAAGCATATAACAAACACACATCACACATCCATCTGATTTGACATTTAAACCTACATAACTGTTGCACGTTGGGATGTAAACATGTTTTTCATAAGAAACTTGACTGTAATGTCTGTCAGAATACCCCGAGACGTTAAATACACAAACAAAATTATGAATAAAAAAGAAGCACAGTTTCATCAGAGTTTGACAATCATTCACAATGGGGTCATCATTGAGCAACATATTAGAAGTAGAGACAAAGCATCTTCAAATGGGCCAAGGTGAGCTCCCGGTTTTGATGCACAACTATGATTATTATGATATGATATATGATATAATAATAATCCTATTGTGTACAATTGATGGACATTGTCTCTAAAGCATGAATACAATGATGTCTCCTCTTCCATTTTTGTGTAATAAAATGAGGAAAAAAAATCAACTCATCTATTGTATATAGCTTTTCTTAGGAATATTTAAGGGAAAATAAAAATCCTACAGTGTGTTTGAATACACAAACATTCAGTGTAAATACAAACAATATGTCTGAATAACACATGTGATTTGCATACACCTGTAGCTTTCAGTTTACACAAACAAAAGCTTGTTGCATTTTGCCAAATTATAAAGAAATTTGCATAACGCAGTGGCTGATCAGTGACACAGGCAGATGAAGAGGAGTTCCCTTTGCAAAGAAAGCTCAGATAACAGATGGGACGTTACAACACATTAAGATTAAAATATTCTGGTACTTTTCTTTGAAATTTCAGCTCATTTAGATCCAGTCTTCAACTGTAGAAAAATAATACAGTAATTTCCTGTTATCCTCAGCTTTTGTTTAATATTGTTTGCAATCTAGATATGTGTATTCTGTTAGTAAGTAATAATAATGCCAGTGGTAATGTTAATGGTAATAGAAACAGGCTTTGGGAAAAAAAAGTCACATGGGAAAGCCAAAGACGTTGTTGTGAAGTTGAATACAAGTGAGTCCAAACCTCCACTGGTGCTATTTGCACATGTAGAAGCTGCCAATTATTATGAACTGGAATACAATTATTGTACCAGACAGCTGTTTAAAATCTTGTGACAGCTGCTTGGACACACAAGTACAACACTAATACAACACAGCACAACAGAAGTGTGGAATTCATCAGTGTGAGTCTGACACACAGGAACATGAACGACCTTCAGATCAGGTTGTTGTCAGTAACATACATACACACATTATTCTCTATTTGTACAAGACTTGGATGTGACTCAAAGTCGATTATGTCTCGCTCACGTCTACCAGTGTCGGGCCATGTAGAGATATTGCTGTCAACAGTTTACTACTACGAAGGAAATAGGCTGAATGAAAACTGTTCACAGTGAACTCTGTGTATTATCAACAGTTTTTCTGAAAAGAATGTAGCTGTTGAATTTTTTAAAGGCACTTTATTAGTATTCAGGGTTGTTATGAGGCAGACATCTCAAATGTAAAGGCTTCAAAACTCCAACAAATAAAACCAGAATTTTTCATGGGTAGATACTTTATTCTCCAGAGCCAATCGTTGCATTACTTAATAAACAATCACACAAACACAACATACAAGATACATACTGTATTAGACAATACAACAGCCATTGCAAAAAAAATTAAATTGTGAAATAAAAACTGACAGGAAATGAAAAAAGAACAAAAATAAGCAGGATGAAATGATTGTATCTCCCACTGAAAAATTTTGTCCAGATTATTTCACTTTTTTTTCTGATGCAACTTGATAAAATCTTTAATAAGACCTGCACTGGTAGAAACCTGTGTCTTTCAGATTCCACACCACAACCACCTTGTAATCCAGGATGTCTTTTAAAAATTTAAACCTGCAATAACTGTTCATTACTTGGTCAACCGCAAAATTGCTGTGTGAGGCTGAAGGGAGCTGCAGAGGCAAGTGAACATTTTCTGCATTATCATTACCTCTTTCGCATAGTTGTCTTGTGATCTGTTGTTATAGAAATATAGATTATTGCCACTCAGACTCAAGCCCAAGCTGAGATAACCTGATGGCTGATGAGTTCCTCATCTAGAGCCACAGTAAAATCTGTTTGGGTTCTTTTGTGTAAATTGAAGCAGCACAACCTACGTTGCCCTATTATTATTTCCAGAGATGGTAAGTAACTAAGTACATTTACTCATATACAGTACAGGCCAAAAGTTTGGACACACCTTCTCATTCAGTGTGTTTTCTTTATTTTCATGACCATGAAACCATTGGTAGATTCTCACTGAAGGCATCAAAACTATGAATG
>JAUBNQ010000014.1:11700930-11715350 GCA_032353495.1 Ctenopoma kingsleyae | reverse complement strand
GTGTGTGTGAATTATCACAAATATGATTCAAATGTGATGCTGAACTGATGAACCAGCATAGAAACTTCCATATCAAAATATAAATATAGAAACTTTAATTACTTTATTCTGATAACTGTGTTGGAAAATCTTTTAACACCATAAAAGCGTTGTTAAAAACAGAAATACCTTTATTTTGTCCTGAAGTTCACCAAGGATTTCTGTGGATTTATCTTTTTCCGCTTGAACCACTGAGACAGACTGCTGTTCCAGAGGATTAAGGGGTTTTACAGGTTGAAGCCTGCAAAGACAAAAACAAAATAAAATAAAGAAAGATGCAGACAGCGGATGGGTGGGAGTGGAAGAAATCACATTTAATAAACCCAAGTAAATCTCTGGATGATATTAGCAATGCAAGCTAACTGATCCACACCTTATCAAATACAACACACTTAATAATAGAAGCAAAGATGAAGGACTAAAACTGATGAAAGATAAATGAGGTTGAATCATACAACTTCTTTTTATGGTGAACTTCGCAGATAAAGGTATGTGATCTATAATTTAAGAAGAAATGTGTGACTTGCATAGATATTCTTTTGCCTTTCTTTTGAGGAGCTAAACTCAGTCACCTGCGTGAAGTTGTAGGAGGCACTTCCCTCTTCACACCCGTTTCCTCCACTGTATTCTGCATTACACACTGGGCCTCATGTACTGGACTCTTCTGGGCATGCACAGAAGACTCTGGGTCACACACCTGGGATGCACTGGGTATAGTTATACTTGCAGGAGGTGGAGGAGCATGGGCCACCTTTGAGGATCTGATTTTAGTTTGAGAGCCAGTTTGTGACACAGCTGGAGGCCAGCATACTGAGCCAGTGTTATTAGATGTTGTTATATAATCTTGTGCCTCATTTTCATCTTCATCATCTTCAAATGGATTCAAGCCATAAACAATCTGGACTTGTTTTGCTTCTGGGCCACCTGCAGAAATGTTGCCAACAGAAGTCAAGATTTTCTTATGTTCAGATGATGGCTCTTCATCCACAGAACGAGGTCTAGGCGGAGCAGGACGTTTACTCTGTGCGGCATTTGATGTACCTTTGGTGGTACTACTTTGTATCAAGCTCTGGGTGCTTTTAGTATCTGTGGGAGACCTACTAACAGGAGCAATCATTTGCACTGAGCGCTGAGGGAGAACACTGGCAGTTTTTATGTCTTTGTCGTTACTCTGCTTGTTAACATGTGCCAGATGTCTCATAGATACATCTGTATCCCTCTGTCTCTCAGCTTGATTCCTTCCTGGAGGCTGAGGAGCGGGTCGCTTTTCCTGCTGAACATTAATCAGGTCCTTTTCATCATTGGAAATGATCTTGACTTCCACTGATGACACAGCAGACTGACATCTGGAGATGAGACAGACTTTATGATGTTTCTGCATAATTAAGTGATAAATAAAAAAAGAATCTCACAGGGAACCCAAAATACTCTAACGATTTAAGAAAATATATTCAGATACAGTATAAGACGCGTATCACTGCTCATTGATAATCATCTAAAACAAGGATGTTGAAAAGAAATGTATTGAAGCCTTGTCTAAAGCTCGTGTTGCAAATTGACAGAGCAAAACGACGAATGATCACATTATAGTAAGAAAGGCTAAGATAAATGGATATAATAAAAAAAAAGTTTTAATATGCCAAGCAACCTTCCTGATACCTCTGCATCTCCTGACATATGGAATTACATCCACTGTATCCACTTATATCCACTCAGAGTGTTTTCAGTTTTCAGGTCATTTTTATTGTTTATGTGATGAACTTGCTGGATGATGTGAGATAAGGCAGTACAACGAGCCTCAAATCTCAGTTAACAAAGTGAGAAGCGACTGTTGACCTTGGCATCGCTGACTGTAAAACTGCAGATAATGTAACAATACAACATTCAAATTACACTTTCTGTACATGTAAATTACTGACTTTATATCATCTTCATCAGGTATTCAAATTTCATTTCACTGCCTCTAATGGTGTTCTGTTCCTCATTCTGTTGATGATAGCAATGATAGTGATGCCATGGAGTTTAACAATGCTCTGCAAAAATCCACAAACCTTAATTTCCCGCAGTTAACAAAACATAAACTTGGTGAAATTCCATGGTGATTTTTTTTTTTTTTTTGATTTTGTGAATACACCCACAGTGAGGAGTAGACCAGCTACTTTCTACAGGAACATGAAGATTACATTTTTCACAGTGCTTGCAGCATGTCATTATGGATGCTAATATCGGTCAGTTCATCACACTGATCACTATGAGATGGTTTGCCAAAAGATGTATTCTGACATTCATCGTACCCAGAGGACGCATCCTAATGAGTTTGGTGAATCATCCCAGGCGTTCCTCTAGCACCACCATGAAGTTGACAATGAGATGGACTGCTATTAAGTTTTGCACTGACATTTATGTCCACCTCAAGACAATTTGTAATAAATGGCAACCCTTTTACCTTTTCTTTAAGCACCAACATCAAATGAAAATTTTAAAGAGTAAATACGTGCAATATTCTGGTTTATGACCAAGTATTGTACCTGGAAAATTAATAACATTCCAATCAGCCTCTGCTACACTGTGTGAACTAATTAACAACAGTTAGCATAACGACCATTTAATCTGTTAAATGCAGCAAATTAGCTTTGTAATTGTGAGCATGCTAGCATGTTGATGTTACCACGTAACAATGTTTTTGTTGTTGTAGATTTTGAAGAAACCATTGTGCATTTTACTTTAGGTGACTTCTTGAGCATTTATATTTCTTTTACAAAATATATTAGCTATTGACTGGTTGATATTTATTTTGAAATATAAACCGATGATGATGTTTCATAGCATAATGTATTAGAATTAATACATCACAGTGTTTGTGATGCATGTAGACTTCGACTAACCTTTGTTGGACATTGGACACTTTGGTTGTGCTGCTGTCGAATCCAGCAGATGATTTATGATTCTCCTCGAAGGAATCACATGAATCATCAAATGGATTAGTAGAAGTAACTTCTGCAGGACTCTCCAGCTTCCTGGCTTCGTCTGCTTTCCTCTCCCTTTCAGCTTTCTTCTCTTCAAACCTCCTGATTTCCTCCTCTTCCTCAATTGTCCTGTTGTCTTGTTCTTCTAGCCTTCTTTTTTCCTCTGCTAACCTCTTCATTTCTTCCCTTTCCTTCCTCAACCTCTCTTGTTCCTCTTGTCTCCTTTGTTCTTCTGCCAATCTCTCATATTCTTCCTTTTCCTTCCTAGCTCTCTCCTCTTGTCTTCTTGCCTCTTCTTTTCTAATCCTTTCTTGTTCCTCCCTTTGCTTTTTCTCCTCTTCCTCAATTCTTCTCCTCTCCTGTTCCTCCAGTCTCCTCTTTTCTTCTTCTTCTTCCCTCATAACCCTCTCTGCTTCCTCTTGTTTCCTCTTCCTCTCTTCCTCCACCCTAACTCTCTCTTCTTGCTCCCTTCTCATTTTCTCTTTTGCCTCAATCTTTTTCCTTTCTTCTTCTAGTTTCTGCTTTTCTGCTACCAATCTCTCATATTCTTCCTTTTCTTTCTTAGCCCTCTCCTCCTCTTTCCTAATCCTTTCCTCTTCCTCCTGTAGCCTCTTTTCTTGTTCTGCTAGTCTCCTTTTTTTCTCAAACTCTTCTTGTCTCCTAACCCTCTCCTCCTCTTCTCGGCTCCTTCTCTCTTCTTCAGCCTTTTCTTCTTCCCTTCTTTTCTTCTCCTCTTGCTCCTTTCTAACTTTCTCTTCTGCAGCCTTTTTTCTTTCTTCTTCCTCTAGCCTCCTTTTTTCCTCTGCTAATTTTCTTTGCTTTTTTCCTTCCTCAATTCTCCTTTCTTGTTCCTCTAGTTTCCTCTTTTCCTCTGCTAATCTTTCACATTCTTCTTCTCTCCTAACCCTCTCCTCTTCTTCTCGGCTCCTCCTCTCTTCCTCAGCCTTTTCCTCTTCCCTCTTTTTCCTCTCCTCTTCCTCCTTTCTAACTTTCTCTTCTTTAATCATTTTTATTTGTTCTTCCTCTAGCCTCCTCTTTTCCTCTTCTACTCTCCTAACCCACTCTTCTTCTTCTTGTCTCCTCCTCTCTTCCTGAGCCCTTTTCTCTTCCATCTTAATCTGTTCCTCTTTCTCTCTTTGCTTTTTTTCTTCCTCAATTCTCCTTTCTTGTTCTTCTAGTTTCCTCTTTTCCTCTGCTTCTTTCTGCAATCTTTCACATTCCTTCCTAACCCTCTCCTCTTCCTCTTGTTTCTTTCTCTCTTCATCCCTCCATTTCTTTTCCTCTTTTTCCCTCTTAACTTTCTCTTCTTCATTCCTTTTTCTTTCTTCATCCTCTTGTCTCCTCTTCTCCTTGGCAAATTTCTCAAGCTCTTCTTCTTGCCTCCTCACTCTCTCCTCCTCCAGTCTCATCCTTTCCTCTTCTTCTTCTTTATCCACATTCTCTTTAATATTATCTACTTCAGCCATCTCTTCCTCCTCCTCTGTCCAAGGTGAATATTGTCTTTCAGGAACATCTTCCATTGATCCATGACCTGAACTTGCCAGACTGAAGTTTGAGCCAATCCGAGAAGTCCGAGTTTGTGGCTCCTCAGAGTAAACATGACTGCCATTGATGCACAAGTTACTTTGTTCCACAGTGCTGTGTTTTTGGAGGCCAGAGGAGGAATCTTTGCTGTCTGAGCTACCTGAGCGTTTATGCATCATGAACTTGAATTTCTTTTTACCTGGAATGACATTTAAAAATTGCAATGCATTTCATTACAAAGAAGAGGAAACACAGAAGAAAACAAAATGAATAATAGTGATGAAACGGTTACTCCTGACCTTCAGAGGCATCCACATTCAGACCAGACGATTGGCTGCTGCTCAGTGAGGAGTTAGCAGGCAGAACAGACAAGGACTGAGACATGTTTCTCTGCAGGTTAGACTTCGGAGAAAATAAAGACTTAATTTTATGTTTCTTCTTCTTTTGATCCTTCACTGCAGCTGTCTCCATATCCCCATTTGCATCCTCCTCACTGTCTGTCAGAACCTGAGTGAAGGATTGCACCACACTAGACACAGTGTCTGATTCCTTTTTCTTGCCACGAACTTTGTCCTTGAACTTGCCGAGGCGAGACCGGGATTTGCCAGCAGCAGAGAGGTCAAACATGCTGGCGGTCATGTTGTTTCTCATGAACTGAATGTCCAGAAGCACTTCTCCTCTGTCTTTGTCTGCCTTGCCAGTCTTGTCCAGCAACTTAAACCATCTGTTAAAGAGAGTAATTCTATTAGAATGATATTTTCGTAGGAACATGTTAACAGACACATAATCCCCAAATAACTGATGAACAAGATGCCACTTGAGGGCAGCAGAAACAAGTGGTAAATACAACAGCAACATCAGCCTTTTACTTAATATGTTGAACTCGTCAGCAAACAGCTGCTTATTTACACACCCAGCAGTTATGGAGCAATATTGTCATTACTTTGGAATTGTTTCTGCAGAAAACGACATTAAATGACTGATGAGCATAAACCAAAACCAAAACACTGGGGGCTGCAGAATCAATCATAGTAAGACAAGCAAATATAATTTCTTGCAAACGTATTCCTGTCTGGAACTGAGTAGTGTGGTACAAATCAATTGCACAAGTTTGGACTATTTAATGAGATAGAAAAGAAGAAAAACAGGTGCCAGAGAAAGCAAGAATAATAAAGTTGTTCGATAAGGGTTGCTGCAGTCTCTTCAAACACTTAAATTTAGTTTAAATAATAAATCATTTGAAAATTGTATCACATCATAAAAGGGCCCAGTATTCACTCATAAAAATGCAAATATTTTCAGTTTTTAAGACTCTTCACACTACTTGCAATAACAGAGAAAATAATTATATTAATGGTACCTCTCCCATATTCACCATACTGTACAGGAATCTACACTATGGTTTAAAGGTATCATAGTAATAGGACTATGCTTTATTTTCACTATGTTGATGTTCTATCCTTCACAGTTTTTGATGGAAACTATGAACCATCCCACAGCAAATGGAAAGTGACTAAGGAGCAACTTGAATGTTATTGGAAGGTCTGTGATGATCTAAGCACAACCATTAACAACCATGAAGGAAAGTTTTTTAAAATAACAACAGTGTACTGTGTGTTGCTACCTCAAATATGGAGAATTTAACAGAGTCCTGATGCAGTAAAAACAACTGCATCAGGATTCTGTTATGACCTGCAGAGGCTCACAGCAGTAAGTCAATAGTTTTTCCACCGTAACTTTTAGCACAGATTTATACATAGCATGTTCTCTTGTTGCTGTAACACATTGCACGCCCAACTACATGCATCTAGTGGATGTTTCCATACATCTAATCCTGCAGACAGTAAACAGCCCAGCTGTCTCCATAAAACAAAGTTTTTACTTAATAAGACAGTTTGTCCCAGATAAAACTTAAAGCCGTCATGTTGACAGGGGAGCAATCTTAATCTCATTATAACCTTTTAAAGAAACTTTAGGTATGTGACACAGAAAAGGAATTAATGGCAACAAACGTCTTAGCAGAGTCATGTGTCTGTTCCTTTGTTAAACAACATGTAGATTTACATACTGTACATAATACAATACCATGCTAACAGACCACAAAAACACTGGTTACAACCTCAAACTAAAATCTTAAAATCTAAATCTTGTAATGAAATGTAGGAAAAACAAGACTAGTAAGGCATTGCACTGAGATCATTTGTCATGGTCCAGTACAGACAGAAGAATGAGGAGAATAACTTAACAGAACAACAAAAAGGAACAGTCAGCATAAAAACTGCCTATCAGGCAGAAATTTGAGGTCAGCTCACCACTGAACAAACAACTTCAACTGAAATCTGGATTCCTGGGGAAATGAGGAAGAGGCAGTGTGTGTGTGTGTGTGGGGGGGGGGGGGGGGGGGGGGGGGGGGGGGGGGGGGGGGGGGGCTATAATATATAAAACGGCTATATAATATATCTTTATTACTTAGTTATTAGTGTTTAACATTAACTTTTATTTTAAATAGTTGTGGACAAAGGACAGTATGGGAAAACTTTTATGCTGGCCATGATTGACAAGTGTCAGAACACACAGTGCATCACATTGCTGCATATAGGGCTAAATAGTCACAGCCATGGCGCTCCCTGTCCACCATAGCATTAAAACTACCAGATTTTTAAAGTTGAACTGAGTATTTTATATATATATAATTAATGTTTCTTTCACTTTACATAACATCTCTTCATGAGACTGAAAGAGATTGTAATATAGACCTGAATACAGTGCCTTCCTTTCAGCGGTCTTGAATCAGATATCTCCTCCTCCTCCCTCAGGAATGCTTCAGATGTGTGTCACAAACAAATTAAAGGAGGAAAACGCCTTTTCCTGGAATTTGTGAAATGGATGATTCTGCAGTCACGGCTCCCCTGACTCCTACTAGTGATGAGTAATGAGGTTTGCAAATTGGAAGTCTTGACAATAAAAACATTCCACTGTGGGGTTTCTTCAAAGTTATGAACAAGGTTATTTCATTACACCTGCTGCAGTATCATAGTGTCCTTATGCGTAGTTTTATTCTGAAAGCAGAATGAATATTTAATTCCCATCAATCCTAATATGGCCAAGAAAGACAACATACCTGTTGGATTACTTATGGCATACAGTACAGCAGCACAGCAGGAGTATGGGAGGGCTGAACATTACTCTTTATTATTGTTTATCAACAACAATCATGCCAGATTAGACAGAATTTAATATCACCAAGCCATAATAGTGGTATATTGGAATTTTAACAATAGTATTACTGTATTAGTATGGTATCAGGTAGTATACTCTACCTTAGTAGAGTAATAACATTACTTTACCATTCATGCATTGTAGACAACATAATACTGCATCAGGGAAATTCACATGACTAAAAAGATAAAAACTATTTAAGGACATGCAAGATAATATATATGCACAGGGAGCATTAACTGTCCAGATGTGTATAGACAAGGTTGCACAGAAATTGCACAAGAAAGTATAGCACAAGACAATTTAGATATATGCAGATATATGCATATGGTGTAATGACATTAACATTAGGGTTGTATAAAAATTGTATGTAATACTATTAGTGTGGATGTTGTAATATAGTAAAGAGTAATACAGCATAAGCATTATTATAGCATGAAAATAATAGTAAAGTAATAAAATGTTAGCTAACACTATATTGTACTGTATATTGTACTATACTATTGTACAGTATAGTATAGTTTACAGTATGGAGTAAGACTTGTATAGTACAGGTTTAAATCCCAACCCCAACCACTGATGATCACTGACACTAACACAAATTCAACTCACATATAAAAAAAGAGAAGAAGTAAGTTACTTCAGTTAAATCAGAAGGGAAGTTGCAGAAGGGTTTAGGCGTTGGTAAGCAGTGTGCAGGAGGAGGAATTAAAAGTGGCTTTCACTAAACAATAAATGGATGGTGATGAAAAACATGTGCTGCTCTGTTGTACAGACAGAACTAGAAGATGATAATGCATGACTTGACATTTTATTCTACTTTTTGCACACACACATCCTTCCTTGTGAAGCCTACACTACTGATAAGACACAATCCAGAGTGGCACAAGCCTTTCTTATCACAGAGCACAGCTGTTAGCAGGAGAAGAGCTTAGCGAGTTAAACAACTTGACAGCGATAATATCCAAGGACCAAAACTGTCCTGTGCTTATCACATCAGTCCACATCCATGAGTCAGAATCTAAAATGAAGGCCTGTATATAGGAACCAAAGTAAAAGTAAAAAGAAGTTCACTTTCCTCTAGTGTGTCACAAACCTCTGGCTGAACCTTGTGTTATTTTAGACCAAAATCTGTAACAATACATGCCAGAGCACACACAATGACAAGAAAAGAAAAACTTACAGTGAAACAGTTACGCGTGACAGAATGCTAGACAGAAGCTGTAATTTGAAACTGCAGGTTCCTTAATATTGTGTTCTTACATTATAATGCTTCAAAAAAGTACCATGTTTTTACACAACTGTTTTTATGTATGCAGGTTTTGGGGATGCAGGGATTAAAGCTGACCAGACGATTATCATTGCAGAGGAAGCTTGTCATTAGCTTGATTGATGTGGGTGATATAATGCTCTTATGCAGTAGCTGATTTTTTTTTTTTTTGACATTTTGACATGTCACAGCTGAAAAAGCACTGGTTTAAATAATAAAAAGTAACAACACTTAGATTTAAAGTGGCATCAGTTTCAAGGCCCTGACTGCATACAACATATATTTTAATTCACTTGAACTGATACTTAAACCTTTAAGCTAGCATATACATCCTTAACACGCCCAAATAAATGTAAAGAGCTACATTTCCATGACAACTGGACATACTAAGGAAAACCATGTGGAAAAACTAATTACTTATCAAGCACAGACATATTATACAAATATCCACCACTTGTGCACTCTCAATGATTCTGAGGACAGCTGAGATTTAATAATAGTGTTGCTTGTTGTAAGCAAAACATGCCCAAAAAGTGTAAAATCTTGTTGAATAATTGCTCAGTAAACTTCATGCACCTTAAACAGTGGAGCTTTTGTACAGGCAGCTCATGGCACATGTAACACTGTTTGTGTGCCAGTAGCCAATATGGCCTTAGTCAGTATACCTGACCTCGCTAGTCTGTCACTGTTTGTTCATTGATTAAATCTTCAGGAATGTAAGGCTACAGCCAGATTTAACCTCAGAGGCAAGGTGCATTCACCAAGCTCATAGAAAGATAATGAGAGAGCAAGCAAAACATTTAAACATTTACTCAACACCAGCTAAAACTGGTTTACTGAGTTTACAAAAACACTGTATTTTCAGCCTAAGTTATCCTCCTGTATCAAGTTGCTTAATGGAAACTGCCGTCTAGTTTTAGAATGATGCCAAAAAGTGCAGATGTGATCAGAGATACACCACATGCCATGAAACCAAAAGCAATACATCACATGCTGCAAACAGTCAGGTCAAGTTCAGCTTAACATCATTTTTCAGGTCGGAACAAGAAAGTTGGACACTAGCCAAACTCAAGAAGAAGACATGATATTTGTGCCAAAAAAAAACAAAACATAGTTGCAGCTCATTTCATGCTCTTAAACATTATTTTACTATGAATTTTAACTGAGTCATTCACACAAAAACAACTTAAGATCATTGTTTGCTGTGTTTGTGCCCGTTTTTGCCACTGTATGTTTATAGTGAATCTCTACATCACATCTAACCTTCAACCTCCATATAGATGTGAACTATAATACAATTCATGTAATTATCCAAAATATCAAACAGACCTGAACAACAACAAATACCCTTAACATGGGGGGGGGGTGTATATTTGTGCATTTACACAATAGGATCTTATGCAATCCACTTCAGTATGATAGCAGTCACATGCTGGGAACTAAAATGCTCAGAAACAGCTTAGCACAAGAAAATATTTTCTATTCTTACTCAACTACAGATAGCTAACTTTGGGGTGATTAAAACTTGCATTTCAATTTTGACAAAGATATCTCCACTGAAAAATATTTATGATCTCACTAAGAGTCTAATAAACCTTAAATAAACATTAAATAAATTAAAATTAAATAAATGTTATCTAAGCTTATAACGTCCACAAATGTAATAAGAACTGGAGTCATGGTGATGTAGGAGACATCCTGTTCTGAGCAGGTAAACAGTCAATAGTCACATATTTAAAGATATAGAAATCTTCAGTGAGTGAATGTTTTTGGTATGCTTTTAAGACATTTCAATGAGTTAAATAATGTTTCTGTGAATTTACTGTATGAGACACGGTTTATTATTGATTCAGTCAATGAAAGAGTGAATCTTTTAACTGACTTCATTTGCCCGAGTAATGCTGACTGGCATCCTTGAACAAATCAAGGGAACAAATCCCTTAAGCTGCACTGGAGTGAGTGGGCAACCCACCAGAGTGCGTCTGTGTAGTGATGCATGTGTGTGCTTGAATGCTTCACACTGGTAGGAAAAAGGTGGAAGTATCAGAGGGAAATCACACTCATGTTGACAGAGTCTTTACACATGCACAAATTAAGTAAAGTATATTCCCTAATCCACGGTTTTCATAGATGCTGCATAATTTAATTACAACAAATATAGTTTGTAATTAAAAGGAATTTAATAGGGATTATGGAGTTTTGTCCCACAATATCACAAAGCTGCAGTATGACTGACAGAACCAGAAAACTAGTAGGTGTTAGGTGGAGGTCAAAAAGCAAAGGCCTTGTTTGCACCAATGATTTCCTCATTTACATGCAGCTAAAAGCAAAGAGAAATATCTGCCCTCTATTGAGCACGTGGATACAAACACACAGTGAGAAATGGCGTCAATCAAAACTGATGTAGTTAATGTGGGACAGCTGAAAAATGATTAAATAAATCAGCAACTATTAGGATACACTGGTGAAGCTGGAACCAGTTCATTTTTTAACAAGATATAACTAGTTCCAGCTTCTAAAATATGATGTATTAGGCAACAACTATAAAGATTATAATCTAATGATATAGATTATTCTGAAATCATATAAATCAAATTCTGAATAGGACGTATTAAGATTTAGGACTTTTATTTTGTACTGGCATCATTTTTATTCAAACCCTGTCACGTCCTGACGCACGCACGCACTTACTCTGACTTGTTGCGGGTTTTGTCTTCACTCAGCTGCAGCAGGTTGACAACAGCCTGACCCAGGAGTTTGTCTGGACCCACCAGGGCCCGGTGCATGACGTGGACGTGCAGCGTGCCCCGCTCTCCTCCTCCTCCTCCGCCGCCGCCGCCGCCGCTCGGATTCGGCGGCGGCAGGTCAAAAGCGGCCTCCTCCGTCCACACTGGAGCTACGCTCTTCTCCGCTACCGAGGTCTGGTACTTCTCCTTGCCCACTTGCATGACCGCGTACGCATCGTTGGTGCCGCTTTTCCCCTTTATCCTGAGGCCTCTGGCTTGGAGCACCGTTACCTGAACGCTTGTGGGACACCACTGCTGATCCACCAAGGACATTATGACACGGTTGCTGTACCGCAGTAAAAAACTTAACTCCAAAAACAAAACGCGGTGTTGTCGACCATGGGTTCGCAGTGAGACTGGACAGAAGCGAGAAAAAGTTTTCCCGTGTGCTTTGCTGAAGTTGAGGAAACAGCTGATTGGGCGTGGTTAGACCGAGAGGGGGCTTGGTAAAGACACTCCCACAGATTAACAGGTTACATGACTTCTGAAACGAAGTAAACACACTGCTTTGTGTGCTCATTCAACTCAACAATCACTGACCCTTCTTGACACCTGCCAGAGTGCATTAGCATCATCCCACATCAGCTGCATTCACATAAAGACAACGTTGATTGGTTGATTAAATTCGTTAATTACTTCTAATATTTCAGCTTCCTCGTGAACTCATTAAAGGTCAAAACACAACACAGGAACAGTGCTTGTGTTCTTGAAATAATTCAGTATCAGTGGCATCTACTCCTACGTCAGTATCTGAGTCATCCAAGTCTCAAAACGTGAAACCTCGTCTTAAATAATTCTAAGCCTGCCACTTGAAGAGAGCACCGGAGATCTGACAGCTCTCTGACAGCTAGGGTTCATATGGCTGGATTCAGTTTCACATGCAGCTCCAGTCTGAATCTCAATCAGGCTGCAGTGCTCGTGTCAGCACGAATTTCATCACTGCTGCAGACCTCATGGATTAAGGGCTGTAAAATATGTTGAATGTGTTTGTTTTAGCTCATTAAGGAACCAGAGTTGATATCTGTTTTCTTCTCAACGGACACTGAGACAAGCGCTAACTATCCCCATGATCCTGATTAGGATTAGGTAAATATGGAAAATAAATGATACTCAGCTTAGTGTGTATATTGATTTGTATTTTTACTGTCCAGTAAAATGTTCTTATGCCATAATGTGGATGGTGGTTCATGTTTGAACACTGACTCCTGCTGTTTAAAAAAGGGAATTCAATGAAAATACTTTCTCCTTCAAGGTCAAGATATTTTGTATGACACCTCAAATCCCAAAAATAATGGCTTTCCTAACAACTTAAGACAAACACAATGAAAACCATTTCGTTATATATCAGGTCTGAAAGAGTTTGATTTCACTTTCTCTGGTTCACTGGTTATATTCCCAACAAAGATTAAGACACATATAGCGCCTTGAGCCAATTACCAAAGTGACGCACTTGTGTTGACACTGCCAGAGTGTCTGACTGTGACGTAACAGGTGTAGTACTAGGCACTAAAATTAGATCTAATAATAATCTATAATTATTCTCCAAAAATCTAAAATAATTTGATCAGACAAACAGTACACACACTCACAGGAACATAAAATGGAAGCAGTATAATAAAAATCAATAGGGTTTTGATCTATGAACAACAAGTTCAACAAAGTGCAACTATTATCTTAATGTTGATACATTATATAAATATAGAATTAATAATATACTGCACATAATAGAAAAATCTCTTTGGTTCTGACCCTGAGTAAAAAATCCATTATAAATTCTTACTTGTGACGATTTAAAGTCACCATATGTTAGATATCGCTGTATAACAAGTAGGAACCTGGACTTAAACAGATCAATAAAAAAACATTACATGTTACATTCACTTCTAGCACATTCATTGTCCTTTTGTTGAATCTTGGTTTTGATCAACCTCTGGATTTTCATTCTTTATATTATTCATTATTATCATTTTAGTCCTCCTGGTCCTGCTCACCTACAAGAACTCTGCTGTAAAGTTTCTGTTGCTCTTCTTTGAAAACACCTCTGACCTTTGCTCGTTTCAGTCCTCCGTCCCTGAGAGCACAGGTGAGAAAAGAAAAGGGCGCCACACACAGACTCAACACAGTGTCATTAGTTATATTTCCACAAACCTTGACAATTAACTCAGCTAACCAAGATATTCCACACAAATTAGCTTCACAGCATGATAAGTTTCTATGCAAGTTCAACGCTAATAATAGTGTGCTTTGTGTTGTTAACAAACATTTACAAGGGACAGTTTTACTGATCTACATCATGACATTTTAATACAATCATGACTCACCAAATGAGATCCACTAATCCTCCTTGTGCAGCTATGGCTGCTTTCACTCTGTTGGCAAACTGCACTGCATCCTCCCCTAACTACACAAGGACAATAACAATTAGGAAAAAGTATTGTAGTACATACAAAATATACTATCTATTATTACTATCTATAATATCTAAAACATGCAGTATATGTGATATATGTGATATTGTTTCACCTCTCTGTTCATAGGTGGAAGGTACCAAACACTGCAGACAATGGCCCAGCTGCTCATCATCCTCAGCAGATAATCCACCATGCGAAACTTACT
>JAUBNQ010000014.1:11679473-11700830 GCA_032353495.1 Ctenopoma kingsleyae | reverse complement strand
GGAAGGTACCAAACACTGCAGACAATGGCCCAGCTGCTCATCATCCTCAGCAGATAATCCACCATGCGAAACTTACTAAAAGCATCCCCAAACCGAGGATCATACTGCACATTAGAAATAAAGTCATATCAAATATAGGTAACAACAAAATGAACTGAAAGAAAAAGACAAACAAAGGCTCATACTTTAATAGCAACTGGATAGACAGTGCAGCCAATTTCAGAGCTGCCTTTTTTGACTGATGTGTTGTTGATGCAAGTACCTGTCGATGACAAAGTGTCAAGAGCTCAGCAACACTAAACAAAATCTACACACTCTGTTTAAAAATATCATGTGATTTGTGATAGCCTGAACTCTACAGCACTGTGATACACACCCAGGAAAGATGAGAATGGGCTGTTTGGTTTTATCAGCAACATGATCACCAAGCCTGGAATGACAAAGTGTTAGTTACATTAAATGCATCTTATATTGTATTTTACATTCCACTATATAGTTATCTGGTTATGCAAACTAAGATTTGCAAATTGTTTATTCTAGTGGCACATTATTACATTTCAAACTATGCACCATATTTGTCATTAAGTGTGAATGCTTATGGTTTAAGTTTCTAGAACAAGAACACAGATATTTGCAACAATCTGAAGTACTGTAGTCACAATGTCTTTGACTGGTGGATTTTTGGGAGACCTTTGCCACCATGTCAACAATTTGTTTATTTGTGGAAAAATACTGTGCAGTATAGGGTTAATGTCAGGACCATATTATAACACAATTCTCTGATATAACATGGCTATGTCCTCTATGAAACTCAACCATATGACATATCTATGTGAAGTTCCATCCTAAATGATTGCTCACAGTAAACTAAAACTAAAACTAAACTAAAATGATGCAGTGTTACCTTTTGGCCATTAGATGTCTGTCTTTTACTTCTAATGTTTCAAACCAGATGTGAGAAGAGGATTTGACTTTGAATTATTCCCATCAACCCTCCGAGTTTCTGACCAACCTGAGAGACAAGTGCAACTCAAATTCAGCTCAAGAACAACTTATCTAACAGATCTAACTAATAATAATTCAGTTTATGAAGACAGCGTCAGTATGTGTTTAGTTTGTCTCTCTGGATGTGTTTGACACACAGAAACACATCCAGAGAGACAAACCTTTCTACCATAGAGTAGTAGCCATCATTGGCCAAGATAATGACATCAATGGGCGTTGTTTAATTCTCACACAGATACCGCCATTCTGTGGTTTGTTCTCCCTGCAATTAAACAGGTTTGTTTGAAACACAGGCATCCAACCAGCTGACAGTCACACAGTTAAATGTCACTGGTAAAGGAAAATAATGTCACTATATGTAGAATAATCTGAATGTCCTGTTAGGGTTTTTTTTTATTTTATTATTTGAAATAGAGACATGTGATACCATGACATAATAACTAATCTGATTATTATAATGATTATATATTATAATGTATTCAATAAATTAAACTTTGTCTTATGAAGCTTATGTTGTTGGCATTTTATATCCAGTACCTGTTATGATAATAGAAGAAGAATCTTTATTTGTCACATACATAGTTACAACACACAGTGAAATGTACCTTCTGCATTTAACCCATCCCCCTGGGGGGAGCAGTGGGCAGCCACGAACAGCACCCGGGGAGCTAGTGCTGAGTGTCTTGCTCAAGGACACACGTGGTATGGGGGATGGGCTGGGATCTGATCCTGCCACCTTCTGCATCTCAGTCTGATGCTTATCCCATTGAGCTACCAGGCCGCCTGCTAGCTGTTAGAGTTCTAACACAGATGCAGTACTACAACAGATAAATCTTCTCACTCAGGTGGGGTCTTAACATGCAGACATACAGCATTATGTCACATCACCCCAGTCCCCTCAGAAATAAAGCACAATTAATCTTCACATGCATGCTTTGGCTCTTATGTGATTTGGGAGAACTTACTCTCTATTTGGCAAAAAGCCCACCAAGGTAGTCAGGACAAGGAACACACTCACAGTGATGACTACAAGAGTAACCCTGCAGGAAAAAGAATGTTTAGTTGACTGGCGACTGAAGCAGTTGTTCAGTCAGTAACAGCCTTTGTTCTGTGAGATGCACCAGCCTGTATGTTGCTCTGACCTGAGGGGCAGCAGGACACCATAGCGGATGAGGACTCCCAGGTCCCACGGGACAGTAAGTCTCAGACTTATGTGCCGGAAGTTGTAGTTGCTTCGAGTCAGCAGGTTCCAGCTCTCCAGTTCCTGGGCTGAAAAGCGTTTGGTCACTTCATCATCCACAATGCTCTCCACTCCTCTTCTGCAGAAGTAGAAGACATCGGCCATTTCAAACTGATCCTCTGAGTGCAGACAGTTGACAGAACGCCGAAATTCCTGGATCTCCTGCTGCAGAGAAGATGGTGGTTCTTTGACTATGATACCTATGGTAAAAATGAAAATGGAAAAACAAGCATTTGATTCAAAAGTTTGATAGATTTATGGTTACAACTAAGGCCTGATAAATATTAAAACATCACTTGTTTACCATCGATGTAAGGTTGATAGAGCTCCTGATTCTTTTCCTTTGCTCCTATCTCCATTTGTAGTGTTGCCCACTAAGAGAAGAAACATCTAGACAACTTTACAAGCCTTTACAATTACAGCAATTGAGTATTACATTTTCTCTGTTTGCTCTAATGTGACTTATACTGATATACTACTACTGAGCAG
Organism: Ctenopoma kingsleyae; assembly: GCA_032353495.1. Taxonomy (NCBI): domain Eukaryota; kingdom Metazoa; phylum Chordata; class Actinopteri; order Anabantiformes; family Anabantidae; genus Ctenopoma; species Ctenopoma kingsleyae. Next base: position 11,698,096 of record JAUBNQ010000014.1, on the reverse strand, counting down.
AGCATATGGAGTTTAATAAGCTCTGTAGGGCTCCCAGTTGCATTCATTGTTACTGATTAAAAGAGAATATGGTGGGCATAAACTGTGATATGATCAAAGTGATGAAATTATGCAACATCATCCCTGGAGACTGCATCTCTGCAGCAGAGAAGGTTGCAGCCAATAAGCAATGTATAAAAATGACAGAAACACTATTCTGGATCCGTTTCTAATCCCCTACTGTTTTGTCAGACTTACTCAAGCATAAGCAGGTCAAATTCTGATGCACTGGGATGTTGTGCTACCTAGACCTGAAGAGAGGACATTTAAAGAAGCACCACCTGATGTGTACTCCAAATTAAACACCACGCTGACTTCACTGACAGCCTCTTCAGACTGACCAGCTCCACTGGCTCAAACAGCCAGGGGATTACAACAGCTGCCTTCAACTGTCCTAAAATTCCTGAACCATAACAGGTACCACCTATCCCTGTTTGAATTATCAGCCTTATAATGACTAGTAGTAGTGTAGAAGAGGACCGAACAATTAATAAAGAAACTTATGTTGCCTGCACTGTATCAAAAAAATCTGATGGGTTGGGGTGTCTGGTGACCTAATGGTAAGCTGCATACATGGTTTCATTACTAGTTTGGGTGCCCTTGTAGTTTGTCATAATCTTCCCTTTTTCCATGTTCCCTGTCTGTCTAGATTGTCAAAAATCCAATGGACATCATCCCAGGAGGTTGACGCCCCTGCAGTACTGTATCTACACCACCTCAGATGACGGTCCCAGAGCTAAAAGCTTGTTCCTCCCAGGGGTCTGTAGCAGAGCCTAAGTCCCTTAGGAAAACAAAGCAGCAATATGCTCTGAGCTCCTGACTGTCCCTGGGAGCTTGGAGTTCCCAGGGGCCCTGTCCGGGAAGAAATGCATTTTTTAATCAAATAAATAAGATTAACACTGACAAAAATATAACTCAATGAGTTGTAATACATTCCTGTAGCACTATAGACGAGGTACTATAAGAAATTTGCTTAACTTTTTCAGTTTTCAAAATATTGTTTCAACAACATATAAATACAAAAGTCCCTTCTAATAATATTGAGCATTACACTGTCTCACCTCAAAAATCCCGAGAAGTGTCATCGTGTAGAGTCTGCACATACCAAAAGAGACTCCAAGTATGGCTGGCACGATTATGCAGACAAGCAGAAGAGTGAACCACACAGTGATGAAGATGCAATGGCATTTGCACAGCAAAAATTTAAACCAAGTCATGCTAACAGAAGAGGAGACACAGAAACTGCCAGCATTAGGGCTTCTGGTCTGGTTTAAACCTCTGTGTCTGAAGAAGATAGTGAATCAGGGGTCAACTCATTATCTGTGTTGGACAAAGACAGCACAAAATTAAACATTAATCAGAAAAAGTACTGAACTTTATAATAATCACTGTGTTCTTTTAGGTGACTTGTTTGCTATTGTAACTTTAAATGACTTTTTGCACATCATCATGCTTTGTTAAAGTCCTGTAAATAATGTATGGATACTATAAAGTAAAATACCATTTCAGTATTATTATTATTGACTTATTATTATTGTTCTGTTGTTTATAAAATATTATGTTATGTTAGATTATATTTTGTTATATCAGTGTCAGTCGGTGTTCTGCTGTACTGTATATCATCTCATTAAAAATACTGTGGATATTTAAATAATGAAACTGTATTTAAGAATTAAGCAGTCCCTTTCTTTTGTGAAGCATGAAAAAAATGTGCTGTATACTACTAAAACAAAACCTATGCAATTTATTGGACAAAAAAAAACAGTGGCCATAAAGGTAACTATCTGAATTCTGACCATCGTTTTCTCTTAAAGTTAATTTAATTTAATTTGATCTAGAAGGTAGTTTAAAAGACTTAACCTTGTTCTGAATGTACCAATAGATTCTCAAAATACTCCTCTAGATAGAATATTTACTCCACTCTACGTCCTAATAATGTTAACAAGCTCTTACCTTCTTAAATGTCCCTTACCACCAGTCCCCGGGGAGGGTTGAGAAGACATATGGCCACATAGTTCTCCATATGGGATATCTAACCCTGTGTGGGCTTTACAGGCTTTTTGGCAGCATGCTGCAGCTGCAGACTGACTGAGTTTTACATAGTCCTCATGGCAACAGGTAGCCAATGAGTGCTGCTATCACTGCACTGTGGGCTGGTAAGTAAATCTGATTACGGTGAGGTAGTCCAACCAGAAACCACTGTTAATGATGCAATGTTAAAAACAATTAGCATGTTTTATTAAGCTCTGTCAGAGTTGTTACTACTATACTGACCCTAATTAATGACTAAATAGTGTGAGAATATTGGCATATTACATTTTACTCTGGGGATCCATTGATACAGGATTATCAGATTGTCAAGTTTAAAAAGTGCAAATGACTCTTTATGCATCAGCTCAGCTCCTCTGGCTTTAAGACTAAAAAGGCTCATTTAAGCTCCTATGTCTTTAAGGCCCCACTTTCCCCATCCCACTCTGTCATGATTGGACAGCTCGCTGAAGTCCTCCTGTAGAACAAACGATGCCCTGTAGTTACATTTTTGGCTTCATTCTTCTTGTTCCATTCTCTTTTTTGTTTTTTAGGTTACAAGAGTATATGCAAAATTGTCTCAAATAACAATAGGTTAAATATCCTATCAGAATATGTTTTTCTATCATGTATGGACTAGGTTTAGCAGCAATAAGTTACTTAAATCACCTGCTATCTGTCAGAGATTTGCATCATAAACATTACATGCATCCAATTCTTTGACAGTTTGTTAAACACACACATACCTGCGCAGAGCAGACAGGCCACAGCAGAAAAGACAGGGGGATAAAGCATAATGCATCAACTGCATTCACACAAAATCCTTCCCACTGGGTTGTGCAGAGCTGTGGCCACATTTATTTGAGCTTTAGAAGATATCGATCTATATTGATCATCATTTAAACCTGGACACAACTCGTCTGCCTTCTTTAAATGTCAATAATTTTAATAAGTCTAAACACAGTGCTGTGTATATGGTTTTATCCACTTCATCCTCTATAATTTTATTCACACTGAAAACAAAGTTATGTTTTTTATGAGAGAACAAAGATGTTGTATGTTATTTTAGTTAAAAGCCAAGTTGGCTTTTATAGAGCACAATTAGTCTGCAGAGAAAGGCCTGTGTGTTTATAAAACTAAGACGGCTTCTCAGTGTGCTACTTACACTGAGTTTTATAAATGTCAGAAATGTATTTGTCCCCATCTTTATTTGTTATTATGAGCCTCATTCCACATTTCAAGAAATGATTCATTTTGAGACACCACACTGAAATATTTGATGGTGCTTTCTTTTGGCTTTTGAAACATAACTTCTCAGACTTGATTCTGTCTTTTCTACAGACTTTGCTGGATTTGAGGATCTTAAATTCCTTCATCAACCTCATCCACTTTATTAGGGGCTCCAGAAGACGTTTCTGTGTGGGGACTATCCTTTTAGCTAGATTCTTTTATACATTTCCAAAAAACTCCTTTTGGTTACCTTGCACAGGATGTAGTTTTTTTGCATTAATTTCTATAAAGTGAAACCTCAAAGCAGTTCCTGGGCTTTATTTTATTTGAAACATTATTCTCAGTTTTGGTACATCGTCTACTGGTTAATATCAACATATTAAGTTATACTACAGAACTCTAATGCATATATGTAGTAAAAGCTGAGCTACTTCCTGCACAGAATATGAGTGTGCCGCAGCAGGAAGATTTTATTGCCCTGTCCACACTGTGCTTTTGTTGCTGTACATACAATATCATTTCATAAGCATCATCTACTCATCTGTCTCTTGTGGACTATGAGTATGATCTGACGGGGGACTACTTTTACACACTACCTGCTGCAGTGTCTATTGAGCATTATACACAGTACTAATGTAAACGGTATGTACACTTGCATCTCACATTATGCCATATTATGCTAAATGGTTGTGAAAATTGAGTGTGAATCACTATGGTTGTTGCAATCAGCCGACATGTCAGTAATGTGTTAATATAAAACAGTAAATAAACACCTGCATCAGCGGTGTAGCTGTGCGGTTAGCAGTCTTGGACCTTGAACACATCACATTAGTACTGTACTGAGGTGCAGTAATGATTACAATTTGTAATTCAGCAGCTGCAGATTCTACTCAGCTTAATCTCCATTGCTTTGACATTTTTTGTTAACACTTTGCTTTGAGGAGTGGATCATGGATAAGGATTTCACCTCTGTGGTTTCAGTGGACATGTTGGGATGTCTAAGCTTGGTTGAGGGGGATGGAGATCTAGGAAGATAGCCAACTTCTGCAGAAGCAAATGAATGCATCTGCCAATTTGGTTTTGAAGTTGTCCTAATTACATGCTACTTCTTAGCTGGCTACCTTGCCTGCATTCAGGATTCAGCAGCTAGTTAGGGTAGAGAGGGTATGAACCATGGTGTATAAGAAAACTGTGAACGAGACATTTGTGATATTTTTAGACAATCAGTGGAGAAAAAACAGCCTATTGGTTTACATTTTGTACACCAGCTTAGGATTAGGGTTACCCGAACCCACAAACCCCCAGCTACACAGATTTGTGCCCCACTCATTAATACAAGATTAAACACACACCTACACACTATTATCAAGTTCCAATAAAAACCTGTATTTATTCATATATATATATACAGTATATATATATTCTGCTACAAATTGTTTTCTGGCATGCATAGTTTCACACAGTTAAGACAAGTAAAATCACAAAGTAAGATGTCTCTCTAGAAGAATATCTTTACTTTATAGCATGCATATATCGCCATGTCCATTCATAAACAGTCAACCAATAATTTAGCTGCCCTGTGAACCAAAGGGCATTTCAAGCAGCCATTTTGAAAATTTAATCCAGTGGATCATATTTCCAAAACCATAGTGCATATACTTATATTCAAATGATATATTTGTAAACTCTCTTTGGCTTTTTTTTTTTATAAAGAAGCTAAAACTGCTTCCTTATAAATATTAATAAAGGTAAGAAGGTAAAGAAATTGGTTTTAAAGATTATGCTGTATGGGCAGTTTCTGGATGAGGGTGATTGCTTCATTGACTTTGAGGTATTAAAGTTAAAAGTGATAATGTTAGACCAAAGAAAATCACCTCATATCTGTTCTGTTCACAAAATAACAATAAATATTTATCAAAGCTCAATGAGACAAAGAACAAAACCATAATCCATCTTTATGTATAGTCTTAACTCTCTGTTGATTACCTACCACTGTGTAGATAATCTGTGAAACTCAAAAAATGTTTCATGTACTCTAAGCACACATAAAAAGTAATGTTCAGAATTAGTACAACATATTGTAAAACATATTGTAATTAAAAAAAGGCCTATCACAGCAAACTCACTTCAGCTACAGATAACGTCCTTCAACAAATGTTGCAGTTGAAAGAGTTTGTTCATCTTATGCACACTGAAAATACACGTATATTACAGTAAGACACAGCATAAAGTCAGAAAACGGCATCAGTGCTACATTACACACAATTACAAAACAAATATTGTTTGACATGGTTTGACAAGAATCTTAAAGGAGAAAATGGCTATAAGTTGTAGAACAGAGAGAAACAACAGTAAATGCACAAAACAAACACGCAGCTTTGACAGGATCACATGAAGTATTTCCATATTGCATTTGTGCTTAAGACATCCTCAGTATTAGAAAGGAATGTGCTGTATTTGTGGTCCTTTTGCTGGCATACTGCTGTACTAGTTGAACACACTGTATGTCTTCATAATTGCTACAGTTGTTAATAATAGTGTAATGTTTGTGCAAAATAAGTCAAACGTTACTCTTTACTTACTGGGTCATCAACCATACCAGCATTAGAAATTCACTAAAAGAAAACATGCTTTTAAAATATACTTTGAAAAAGTCAGAAATGCAGCTGTTGGTTTTGTTTATGCTCTAAGAAACAGCAGCAGGATATAATTAACAGTGTTGCTCCTGGCTGTAGTCGTCAGCCGTTGTGCTTCAGTGGCAGTTTGAGGGCAGGGTTGATATGTTTTTGTTCTCTTGTTCATTGACAGTTCATAAGGTGAAGATTTATCAATCACAGCTCTGTGCTGGTTCCTCCCTTATCCCATACCAACAGAGGTCCATGTTCTGTTCATATGGGATCCACGTTCTCACATCTTTATGACAAACTCATCGTGACATCATCCGGACAAATTCTGTGAATCAGAGAAACAGACACATTATTTTCCATAGTTCAACAACCTGCTTTAGTTAAGAAATAACTGCTCTTAAATATATATCATGTGGACACAAATCATGTGCATCATGTGGACACAAACTAAATGAAGACTAATGACACTTTGTTTCTCCTTAATGTGCAAATAAGCCACTGCTTGCTAACACAATTAATACATACAGGTTAAAGGTTAACTAATGCTAGCTGGTAAATTGATTTTTGAATTACAGAGGGGCAGTAGTATGTTTAAATGCAAGACATTAATCATTAAAATATATACTTAATATGATACTAGTTGCTAGTGACTTTCAATCTAATCATAGATCCAGAATTTCTCACTTGCACCTGCAGATACATTAGATACATTTAGGTGTACTCTTGTGCCACAGACATTAACTAAGACCACGTATTAAATCAGTAGAAAACCATACTTTCTTTTTCAGTCTTACTTATCAGGTGTTGCTTGAACTTAATGAATCACATGTAGACATGCAGAGAAAATGTAAAATATATATGAATAGTTTCAGTGGTGAACAACAGCACTTGATATTTTTTCCTTGATGCATGCATCGTCTCTCTGTGAGTAATCTATGAGGTGACATAATCCCTTGGTTTGGAGATAATCTGACAGGCAGACCTACTGCCTTCATCCTCTCATCTCACTTTCCACATGGTATTGGGATATCAACTAGACAAGTGTTGGAATGTGCATTAGTGTGTGTGTACTATATGTAAGAGAGGGACAGACAGATGAAGAAGGAAGACAAATACACCAACAGTAAAATGTGTTCTTCTTATGAATTGCAAATTATGGTGTCACAAACTGCATATTAGGCTTTACCTTCGAAGTCTACATGTCCATCTCCATTTAGGTCTATGTCCCGTAGGATGTCCTCCAGATCTCTGTGTCCAACCTGAATAAGTCAGATTGTGACAAAGTCAGGCAAGATTTAAAGGAAGAGAGGGGAGATGAGCTTTAGACAGACACGATGACTGATGGAGAGCTATAGACTCTGACAGACTCTTCTAGCTCTAGCTCTGTACCTGTTGTCCTAAAAGTTTTTTCATTGCTTCTCTGAGTTCTGCTGTGCTGATCTGGCCATCACCATTTGTGTCAAACTGGAAATAAGAGAGAGAGAGAGATGAATTATTAAAGTTCAGTACAGATTAGACTGATTTTCCCTTTTTCACCTCTCAACCCTCCCAAACCCACTGGGAAATTATTTTGACCGTAATGCTGTTATTTATTATTTTCTGAGCTTTTCTCACCTCCTTGAATGCATCCCTCAGTTCCTTCACCCCAATCATGTCAGCCGTTTCAGCCAGAAGCTTGGGCCCCATGAGTTCAACAAAGTCCTCAAAGTCAACATGTCCTCCCACTGTTGGACAGAGGAAAAAGAGACAGATGGTTTAAAGCATGCTGGGAGGCAAAAAATAACTTCCTTTATTTGTGCACTACTTTTAAAGAGGCTGTAAACATGGAAGTAATTAGTACACACAAACATAGATTTACTCACAGTTCATGTTGATCTGCTGGCTCAGTTCTATTAACTCCATCTCTGTTGGCATATATCCCATAGTTCTCATGCAGTTCCCCAGGTCTTTACAGCCAATAAACCCGTCTTTGTCTTTGTCAAACTCCTTGAATGCCTCACGCAACTCTGAGAGCAGGGGACACATAGTTAGTGATGAATATGACAAAACTACTGAAGTACGAAGAAAAGATTTTCACTGACTGTATTTTGTAAATATAAGCAAAATTAGTTTTAATGCCTGAAACATGTTACACTACCCTGGATGATTCCCAAATTAGCTGGTTAATTGGTACAGATAAAGGTATCATGATTGGGGGCCAGGATTTATTGTGCTACAACAGCATGGCCTTTTGAACACAGAGTATGGCACACCATCCATCCATCAACCTAACTGCTTGTCCTTTTAAGGGTCGCAGAAGTGCTAGAGTCTATCCCAGCTGTCATTGGGTGAGAGGTGGGGTACACCCTGGACAGGTCACCAGTCTATGGCAGGACCGACATGTAGAGACAGACAACCATTCACAGTCACATTCACACCTATGGGAAATTTAGAGTCACCAATTAACCTAACTCAGTTTCTCTGGATTGTGGGAGGAAGTCTGGAGAGAACCCACACGGACACAGGGAGAACATGCAAACGTCAACGTATCTGTGAAGATTCTCTGTCATCCAGGTCATGACTGTCTCATGATTGTTCTGAGGGACTCTTTGATATGTTTGTGTTCCTTCTCCTTTCCCTCTGTTCTAGTGGGAATATTTCAAACCCGTGTCCTTAGTACTAACCACCTATAACACATCATGAAGAGGAGAATCAACTGTTTTTGAGTTTTCTGCAGGCATCATACTCTAAATTTGTTTATGTTTAGAAAATGCAATATAGCTGGACAGTGAAAACATTTGTCAGATAAATAAAGGTTCAAATGAATAAACAAATCACAAATTTAAAATTTAATTGGATTTCAGAAATAGGTTTTGTATAAACTATTGTAAAATATTAATGTGCATAATTTGTTTTTCTGACATGAAACTTACCATCCATTTCTTCTGGCCTCAGCTCTCGATCCTGTGAAGCATTACAGTGCAGGGTTAGCATCCAAACACTACTGATATTTTCATAATTACGCCAATATGCAACATTCTTCACACTGTGTGACACTGTGAAAAATAAATAGGTAACTACAGGTATGTGCCACCAGATGCCAAAAGACAGCAGGTTTCCTTCCAGTCAGAAGGGAAGCACTTATCAGTGTGATCACCTGCTGAAGTGTTTGGAAAGAAGGAAAACATGACTCTTGGCACTCAGTGAGTTGTTGGAAAATAACACACTTAGGTACAGGGATAATGTACAACAGTAGAAACAAGATAAGATCAGACCATTTATGGAAAGGAATATGAGTCATTGTATGTGTAACATAGATGTGTGCTTCATTTTTCTTTTTATAGGTAAGTTGAAAGTGTTCTAACCACGAAGAGGGAAGGGAAAAGAATGGAAAGGAAGCAACAATTCCTTCATTTCCTATTCAACCGAATGACATTAGTTTGACCTCAAACCCTGCATCCATTAAGAACAACCATCTGAGAGCTTGTCAGTAAAACCAAATTTATGTTGAGGATTTCAACATCAATGCTTTTTTTAACAAAAAGACCTTGACTCATGTTGTCACTACTGGAAATAGACAAACAGAAATAATCACTATGTGAGGAGCATTCCAGCCATCAACCTGATTTAATAATCCTCCATCCAGCTACAATGTCCACCATGTTTATAAGTAATGCAGCCTCATGCATAAATATACACAGAGACACAAATTAACACACACACACACACACACACACACACACACACACCGGCATTCAGCATTTTATCTCCATACTATAGAAAAAACATATTATTACATATTGTCAAAATACTGTACCATCTTCTCAGTTGCACCACACTTTTTACATGCTGTTAGTGTTGATATTACAGGAAGAAGTGATTGCTACACACATTCATGATGAGTTTTGGTTATTGTGCATGTACTGTATTGTGTGCTAATCTCTCTCAGCATGCGTCCACACAATATTTTCTGGACTTACGTACAGCCTGCCGGCTCTCAGCGAAGCCCTTGCGTAGAAAGATGCATGCAGGCCCCAGTACGTTGTGCATGTTGGCTCCGTTCTGGGCCAGGGCCACTAGTGGCTCAAGATAAGCCCCCCCAGAGCCCCCCTCCTCACAGGACTGCACTGCTTTGTACTTCTTCTTCTGGTCCTAGAGCAGCAGCCGGAGTGGGGGCCCAATCATGGGAGCAGGGGCAAAGACAGGGATAGAGACTGTGACTCAGATTTAGCGAACAAGGAGCTAACGTGGATATGGGATGGAGAGGGTTCAAACGCGGGATCAGAGGTGGCAAACACATGCCTGTCAGTCACAGAAAGGCGTGGAGTCAGGTCAGTCAAGATGGAGGAAAGCACCTCAGTCAGAGGGAAGAGGATGTAATATATCATGACACATGCAACTGACGCCATCTATGAATCTGCCCCGTTGGTCATCCTGCATAACAGAACACAACCAAGCCTCCATATTGTGTGTAATAGATAATATCAACTGATACACTTATTACAAATGTAATAGCTCTTTTCATGTCACAAAACAAAATACAGAGATAATTTCATAGTAGATTTTACAATCAACCACAAGACTGACTGCATTGCGAAACTGCTCTTTTATCGGTTTATTTCAATCTTCACCTGCGCCTTTTCTTAGCATAAAGGATAAGTGCAGTTTAGTACAAAATTGCCCATTTTTTGTATTTTCATCTCTCCTTTCTAAATGCCATGATAACATTTTCTCATCAAAATAATAAAACAACAGCACGACACTAAAGTCAGACTAAATGTGTCTTACGTCTAAATGTGTTAGTAGGAGTGGTAGTAGTAGTAGTACTAGTACAGCCTGGTGGTGTGACAGCGAATTCATTTATCATCTACAAGACTTAAGCTGTGCTCGTTTTTGGGGGCACCTCACAAAATATTTGTGTCGTCCAGAAGATAAGTTAGTTCAGCCATCCATTTAATTATAATCACCAATTAGTGAATTAACCAGGGGGCAAAAGTAGCTAACACAACAGTCATCCCAATTACAGAGAGTGCTACAGGTTAATTAAGAACAGGCAGAAGACAAAAAAGCCTTTTCTAAATATAGTCTAATAAGATCCAACCATTGCTGACAAACATTTGAATTAGACAGAGTAACAGCCAAACCCATCTGAATGCAGAAGAGAATTAGATACGAGTTGCATTTAGAGCAATAACATCTCTTCTAATGTTGATAGGGTCTTAAATTTTTGCAGTGTAACATACAAATCAGTGGACAAAAATCCAGCTAATAGCAAATCGACTAGACTCACTGTGGCAGCAAATTAGCGCGAGACCATTTCTGCTGCTGCCTTAAATCACTCAGAAACGAGCCACAACCTGTCTTCAGATGCTTGTTACAGTAAACATAAGACATCTATATAAACACATACTACATGCAAATATAAAGACTATTATGTGCTCTGCAAATGACCTTCACACTCCATCTGTTACCAGGCCAGTCCTAATGCCAGCTCATGCATTCCTGCAGTCCCCACCACAGGAACAGATGCCCACTGGGTAATGGGACCAAGTGATGCATGGGGCAGGGTTGTCTGTGGGCATATCGTGCCAGAAAAAGTACTATGAAGCAAGTTATATAAGCACTAAAAAAAACAGTGTCAGAAAAGGGTTGAAGTCAAGCAAGAACTTCTCCTGCACTCCCACCCATTTTGCACAGATGGCATCAACAGTTGCTTGTCATATTGTGCTTCCTCAAGGATGTGCAGCTGCTGATATGAATGAACATCTATTTGCAGTAATGTTTGCCTGCTACAGCCTTCAAGCATGAAGTACAGCAAATGTAAAAGATGCATCATACAAACAAAGGTCATTGTTTTGATTACCAAAAAATGTCCCTCCCGTGTTGTTCCTCAACTGTTACTGTTAGGGTAAGGTGTCATTTCAAACAGTCATTAAAGATTACGCATATCACCTAACAAATCTGATGGCAGCTTGCCTGTTTGCCACAATCCCACTGACTGGTCCCGTGCAGCAGGTGCAGATTCAATAGAGTAGCATCTTGCATTGTCTTGCACCATATTCACCATCCACCAAGTTCCATGCACTGACAAGTACATAAGCTAATATCCAAAAAGGTACATGAAAGGATGCCAGTGTCATCTTAAGACTATCCTATACTGAGCGCAATCTATGAGGTAGATGCGGAATAACTTTTAAAGCAAATCACCAATGTCCTGCTTCGATAATCAAAGAAAAAACTCCTGCGCTGGCAAACACTGACACTACAGCATGAGACCCAGGATTTGACTTGTCCTATGTTTATTCCAAACTCCAGCAAAACAACTAAACAGAGTCTGGAAGTGAAAACCCAGTAGGATAAAACGCAGTGGTCAGTCCACACAGGTCTAGTCAGATAGCCTTTGGTAAGGTCGTTGACACACCATGAGACAAACATGCAGGAGATTCAAGGAGACCACAGCCAAATGAAAAACCTAAGAGTGAACCTTACCTTTTTGGTGAAAATTTTAAGCGACTTTACAGAGTTGCCCATTGCAAGAAAAATAATCCTTCTTGTTTTATGTTTTTTCTCTAACTGTGTTTGTATTTGTTTGCCTGTATGTAAGTGCACGTGTATGCATGTGTGTTTGCATATGTTTCCAGGCATGCATAGGAATAGGAGTGATTAGAAAGGGAAAGAAGGTTCAGTGGGTCATTGACTAATACATGAGGACATTTGGGAAAAGGCAGGGAACAGAGCAGAGATATCAGAGGAGGTGGATAGAGAAGAGAAGGGAGAGAACGAAGGAGTGTGTAGGAAAGACCTAAAGGCAAGGACGCTGGGAGGTACAAGGGGAGGGACACTGAGACAAAGGAGGAAATATGTAAACAAGAACAAAGGACAGATCAGAACAACACAAAGATAAGCGAGGGAGAGGAAGCATGCATGTGATCAAAGCTAGATGCAAGCGCCAGGAGTAGAAAAACGAGATTGCTTATTCATTCCATCCCATCCTCTCTCCTACAGTGTCTTTCCACCCTCCCTCCTTTCTACCCTCTCTCTCTCTCGCTTTCTCCCTCTCTCTCTTTGTCTGTCTGTCTGTCTCTTGCTTCCCCACCACCCCTCCCTGACTCTCACTCACTCCACAGTTTTAAATCATCTATGCGAATGTGACAGAAGAACCTCATTCGGACAAGCATATTACCTTCCCCTGAGCAGGGCGCTGGAGACACTAATCCAAAAACGCACCCACATACACACACACACACACACACATACGCATACACACAAACACAAACACATATATGCACTCGATTAAACACGCGGATGTGGGGCTGTGGAGCTAAAAATATAACACATGCACTCTCTCCCCCCTCTACTCTCCCACATCTCTCCCCCACTCTACCCCCTGCATCCACCCCTCTCTCTCAAAAGCATTACAAAGTCATGTTAAGCTTGAAGAGCTTGGATTCAGATCAAAGCCAGAAAGTGCAAGAAATGACACACGGATTCTGAACCAACAAGGATGCAAACCAACACGTGCAAATGCAAATGCACAAATAAATGCTCTCTCTCAGCCTCTGTCTATACACACGCACACATTTAATGTCAGGCATGATGAGAGAAGAAGTGAGGGTCTCTGGAACATCTCTAAACCAGTGGTGAAACTAAAGATGTACATTTACTCAAGTACTGAAAATAACTACAATTTAGAGACACAATATAGTTAATAATCACAGACAGGTACACAATTTTTCTAATGTGCATACATTTTCTAAACCAAACAGATAGTCTTTTTAATGTGAAATTCCCTCTTTCTGTTTTCTTTGTTGAGGTACAATGAAAGAGAAGCTACAATCTATATATATCTATATGTCTATTTAGGTACCAATTTTCAAATAACTTCCTCTGGTTCTGTATTGTGATTGACCACATGGCATCATTTATTGTGATTTTATCAGACTATGGTGGAGCAGGGAGCGCGAGCTGAGTGGAAAATTATTTTAAGTCTTGTACTGTGCTAGCTTGATTTCTAATATGTTTATTTTGTAGTTTCAAGTGCTTTGAATAATAATTTGAGTTTGATTTCGTCTATAAAAATGTTAAAAATTACACCTTCCTAATCCATAAATAAGCACATTTCTAGTATTGATCTCACACATCATGCTGATTTGTTCACAAACTAATAAACTTAGTTTTACTTCTCAAACATTAGATTTAACAGAGAAACTTTCCTGATCCAGCTGGTGAATGTAAAAACAGTCTTTAAACTCAGCACATGCATCGTTCTGTGTAGAGAGCGTCAAAAATACAGGAGAAGTGACAATAAGAAGAACCCAGTTTGAGTGAATGGAGATGTGAATACCTGTGACAAACCACAACACCCAATACAAACCCTCATTTTAGTTTTTCACCAGCAAAATTCATTCCTCAGCGGCCACTGCAGCACTAATGTACATCCTTATTCTCCTCTCCTGTTCGACCTTGTCTGTTTTCTGCTATTTTAATAAACACATTCACGCCAAAGTCGTTTCAGATCTCGCTCCCATTCAGTATCTCTGTGGCTTCTCTGTGTTCTTCTGCGGATGATTCATCCAGCCTCTCACCGGAGGCTCATTGTGAACTTCAGAACACATCAGACGTCAGACACAGGAGCCGTCAGCTCTCATAATGTCAGACCATAGTGTGCACGGGCGGGATCCATTGCTGCCCTCTCTCGCTTTCTCTATCTCTCACTGTATCCTTCTCTTTTTCCCTTACATACTCTCTAATTCACAGGCACACAATTTACTCTACACATTTATGTAACTTCTCACACTCTACATGCTGACATCTCCCCAGCATCTTGATCAGTATTTCAGGTGATTACTAAGCTGATGGTAAAGTTATGATTTGTTACATCCTATTTTTTTAGAACATATTAATTTTGCAACCAATGTGTATATTGTGTATATAAATGCACACAGTAGGTAGAAAGTTCATTCTAAGAGCCAATATTAGTAATTGCTTTTGCTTTTTAATGAAAATTTTGAGGTCAAATATACAGTAATCCAATTTCACCCACTGCCATCGAGTGTGTTAAATGAGCTGCGAGATGTAAGAGGGGGAAAGGAAGGGACCGACATAATAACGAGCTCTGATGTGTTTATCATCAACCTTTTAAATGTTTATCCTCGGAGAGTTTCTTTTCTCCAGCTCGGGCAAGAATTGGCATGATTCTTGTTATCTGCTAAGTGAAATGAAATGTAATTATTTCAAGGTCAAGTATATCATTTCTCTAAAGAGTTTAAATCTGTGTATCTGAAAATGAACGAGACAAAGGGTTGAATACAGTGACCATGAGAGTTTTGATGCGTACGTTTTTGTCGTCATCAGAGAACGTCTACAGTGAAAAAACACTCAATTTGCGTCATCATAGCGTGTGTTGGCAGAAACGTCACAGTTTTATCCTGAAATTGATTAATTCATTCAAATCAGGATATCTAAAACCTTCATCCTAATTTTCATACTGATTATTCTGGTATTTCATCATATTTCAGAGAGCTACACATACAAACAGCTGCTAGCCTAGTTAAATGTGTAGTGCGTCAGCCAGAGAAAAATATTGACTCATTTGTCACTTGTCCTCCCTGTCTCGCAGTGTCTTTTACTGATTTTCCCCTCCAGTTTCAGGTATCCATAAATATTTAGCATCATGCACACACATATACTGTACTTAACACTGCAGCGCACGCATTTGTGCACACAGGCTCTTGCATTTCACTGCCTAATCCTCATCTCAAAAGGGATTTAACCAAAGAATGAATTTTCTACCTCCTCCTACGCCAGCATAGATATAAAAATACCCATCTGAGTCTAAAAATAGCCCGTTATACTCAGACATACTGGTAGCATATGCTATGGTGAATGCAATGATGCTAGTCCCTTTCTTCTCATTTCCACCTCTTTCTTGTTATTTTAATCCATTTTTCTGTTGATTTCCTCCCAGGCGTCATGAAGGGCAGTGTGACCCGAGCAGGGGAAAGAGGGAGAGACGAGGAAGAGAGAGTTTCTATGAGCAAATAAAAAAAGGAATGGCAGTCAGGAAACGTCAGCGACTGAGAGATGAGTAACAGCAAAACCAGTTGAGGAAGTCAGGAGCTAATCTGTGTTTTAAGACCTTTCCTCAGATTGTCTTCAGAGCTGTCAGGTGGGAGCAGGGAAGTGAGAGTTGATGAGTGTTACTCTTATATAACAATCATCAGGTCTGCTGTCACTGTCTTCCTTTTATATTCTTTGTCCTCATTCCTGATTTATCTGATTCCCCCGCTTCCTGCGGTTTCTATCACTTTTTTCTTGGCTCACTGATGTGACACACACAGTGTTATGACCCCCTCCCTCACTCACGCACACACACTGAGTTCAAATCTACGAGTACTAACGGTGCTTGCTCCCTCTACTGGTTAATACACATATCCTTTCATCTCAATTCAGCTTGAAAGGAAGGCCTCTTGTCCTCAGTAACAGCTTCTCAGCTGTAGATAAGAGACCTCTCACAAATACAGTGTAGGACAGGTCTATACTGCATTTCCAGATTTCCTCTGAGGATATGTAGAACAAGGTCAATGAAGGCTACAAACTCCAAAGGAAGAGGTGATTGTTCAGAATCTCTAAAAATAGAAACATATTTCCACTGGGACAAAAACTGCTCTCGCTCTGCCCATGATCAAAGTGTAACCTTAATAAAGTAAAGGCCTGATTGTGCAGAAATAAATGTGTGGTTAACTACAATGCATGACTGATTTAAAGATTTCAAATTTCACATTAAAAATCTAATGAATCATTGTATCACAACCTGTCAACCATCACACTGCAAAACATTACAGCAGCTTGTCCTTATTCTAACATGATTCATTTCATTCATTCATTATGAATATTTGAAACTGAATTATCAACTGGTATCTTGGATAAACATGTTTCAAATATTCTCTTTCAGATACAGTAGCGTGTTTGCCAAAGCACTGAATATTTTTAACAAGACAAACAAAAAAAAAAAACACACTTTCCCTTCCACCAGCCTCTCATAATCAGGTCTTGATGGGGTATTTTTAGCTTCTTTCACTGGCAGCGAATGAGTTGCGTTGAGGTTTTGTGCCGATCTAGATGTTACATAAGAAAATATGAAAGGAGAAGTATAGTGCGTAAGATCTCACCCTGCGTTCTGTGTTGCACTGTCACATCTATTCAAGGAGCATTAAAGGCGCGTTAGTACGACTGCGTGGTCACTAAAATGGAAAAGCCTGGGTAAGATGCTGAGCAAGTGTAAAAACATGCATGCACAAGCTGTCTTAGTTTTCTATCATTTTCTTTCTTTTCACTCATACATCATTCACTCCCTCACTCTTTCTTGATCCCTCTTTGACACGAACGCTGATGTACACAGGCGCAGAACTAATTTGTGTAAATTTAGCTTGACTGGCTGTGTCTCATATGTTTTAGCTTCAAAGTGACAACATCACAGAAAACAGACAAACTTGCCTGCGCTCTGAAAACTTGATGATTCATTTGTAAAATATAGATGCATAAGTGAGCAACCTTTTGATGATTTTGTTGCGAGTTGGTGACTGAGAAATCTCGTTTCCTGCATGGTTCTCATTCCTCTTGGCAGAACCAATCAATCAGTTTTGCAACATTGCTTTTCAGATGTGCAATGACACAATACCTTGCTCGCTGTTCCCCTAAGATCATAGAATTTCAGATGAAAATTAACAGAACTAATCATATTATCATTTACACATTTGACAGAAATTATTATCTATATGCTGTTTCAGCAGCTCTGGAGACTTTATATAGCACACCGCTGCATGAATTCCTGCCTCACTGGAACCCCTGAGACTGATTGAAGGTCTGGCCTAGATTGAGAGGAGTTATTTCTGGAACACATTAACCCGCAGATGTAATTGTCTCCTCTTGAGCTTTTTATCATCAACACACAAGGAAGGATTTCAATGAAACAAGAAAAAATGAGATCCTGTACGACTGCATGATCTGCCTGAGTAGCAGGAGAGATTTTTGAGCATTGTAGGAAACATGAAATATGTTAGGTGAGCAGGTTATGCAGGGAAGAAGAGATGCATCCTTTATTTGCCACTGACCTTCAATCATCAAGTACCAGTAGAGGTTTTTGAGCTACGTGTCTATGTGTGTGCGTGCGTGTGTGTGTGTGTGTGTGTGTGTGTGGTTGTGTGTGTGTTTGTGTGAGTGACAAGTTCCTCATTGAAAGTTTTCCACACAGCAGGAAAGTTGATCCCCCTGCTGCTGTTCAGGTGACAGTCACAATGAAAGCGACTGTATTCATATTGGGATGCATCACAGACAACAACAATGACCATGAAAGTGATACCAGATACATACAGGACACAGCTTTGTATTGAAAACATGCATCCATTTTTAATCTGTTCATATGGGGTGACTGAAAGGCCAGTCACACATGGCTTAATAGCATGCAGCATCACCTGCATCTCACCTGTGAACCTCCACCTGCTGATTATTCTTTGTAGCTCTGCGTCTGTTATATACTTTTAATAAAACTCAAGGCTGTGTGATAAATAAGTGTCAGTATGGACATGTAATGGTGACTGCAAAAGCTAATAATGACAATATAACACCACTACACCTGGCTTTTCTGCATAAAGATCATTCATTTGATGAGATTATTTTTGTCCTATTATGCTGATATTGGACTCTCATTGATGGACTTAG
>JAUBNQ010000014.1:11656954-11670469 GCA_032353495.1 Ctenopoma kingsleyae | reverse complement strand
TGAGAAAGCTGTTGCCTCACAACTTCACACACACCTCAGCAATCATAACCTCTATGAACAATTCCAGTCCGGTTTCCACCCCCTCCACAGTACAGAAACAGCTCTGCTAAAAATCACCAATGACCTCCTGATGGCAGCTGACTCTGGCCTTCTCTCCATTCTCATCCTCTGAGTGCAGCCTTCGACACCATTTCTCACAACACCCTTCTGAACAGATTAGCATCCATCGGTCTCACCCAAACTCCTCTTGCTTGGTTAACCTCATATCTCTCTGGTCGCACTCAGTCCATTCAACTAAAACCCTCACACTTCAAGTACATTTCCCATCAATGCTGGTGTGCCCCAGGGCTCGGTACTGGGGCCCCTTCTGTTCATTATCTACATGCTCCCTCTTGGCCACATATTCTGCAAATATAATATCAATTTCCACTGTTATACACTCAGCTCTATATCTCCACCAAACCCCATTCCACCCTTCCACCTACTTCCCTTTCTGACTGTCTCTTGGAGATTAAATCATGGTTCTCCTCCAATTTTCTCAAACTTAACAGTAATAAAACTGAATTTCTATTAGTAGGCACTCCTTCCACTCTAACCAAATGTAACAATTTTTCCATCAATATTGACAACTCCACCATCCTTCCTTCCCCTCAGGTTAAGAGTCTGGGTGTCATCTGGGCGCCCACAAATAAAATGTATTATTATTATTATTATTACAACTGTTGCATTCATGGTAGAAAGTCACTCCTGAAGCCAGGGAAACTGAAGACCAAGTGTCTTCCCTGGGTTAAGGAGAAAAAGACCATTTTTGGACAATTGTTCAGTGGTTCAAAGTCTTCTTTTAAGTCAAATGTGTATTTCGTTAAAAAAGTCAAGACACAGAATCCAGGTTGCTTAAAAAACTAGCATGACGTTTTCATAGTCTTTGATGATTTGGGGCCGTGTCATTTCTTGGTGTTGGTCCACTGTGTTTCATTAGTTCCAGAGTCAACATCGATCAGGACATTTTAGAGCACTTCATGTTTCTGTCTGCTGACAAGCTTTATGGAGATTTCTTTTTCCTGAAGGACTTTGCACCTGCACACAGTGCTTAAACTACCACAAAGTTGTTTGCTGACCATGATATTACTATCCTTGACTGAAAAGCCACCTGGTGTTCAATAACGCCTCAACAATGCCGCAATGCCATAATTAATGCTATAGGAGCCCCGACTCAGTTTATTAAGTGCATAAAGGAACTTATTTCTCAGAAGTTGGACATTTCTATATTGTAAATCCTGTTTGGATTGATCTTAATCAAATATTCTAATATTTAACTTTACATATGAATGAATTTAACACATTATCCACACAGCAAGATTGACCATTGGTCTTGTATATAAATAACTTTGTGCCTTAGAGCTGGGTATCAACAGACAGAGACTAGTAGACAGATTACAGACCCAAAAAATATCTTCTCAGAGCAAACAATTAGTAATCTTATTGCTGTGATGTCCTTTGAACATGACACAAAATCAGTGCTTGTATGTTTCACAAAAAGACTGCAGCAGAAACATCGACATATGGAGGCAAGTAGTTGATTAGCACCTATAACAGATAATTCAAATAGCCCACCACTCAAATGCTATGTGTGATCATGTGCAGTTAGCTGATAGATTATCAGATTGGCCGGCAAATCTGGTAATCTACCAGCCCACATGTCTTGTTGCCCGCTGCTGCAGTCATTTGTATGCCTAACTGGCATTTTGAGGTTTTGTTGCTTTACTTGGTCAACTGAGTAAGTTAGTGAAGTTGCTGAGTCACGTTTTGAGATAAGGACAATTTCAGGAGATAAAGTTTTGGCAGCAGCATCGTCGTCATGGGAGTCATGTTTCCTGTCTGGGCTTGGGCCACTTTACACAGCTTAAGGGTAGACTGGCCATCTGGAGATTTGGGATTGTCAACATGTCCTGCCACAGGAGAAGACAACAAACAAATCTCATTCTGTTTGGTGACTTGACTGTAGACTGCTCCAGCTCAGTACAGGTGTGTGAGAGGTGCCTCCTTCCATGCAAACTTTACTTTAGTGTTTGCTGCTTTTAATTGATTTTCATGGAGCATTAACAGAAAAACGTGGGAGCTGAACATACAGGAATAAACAAAGGTGTTTGACAGGGAAAGTCAGGATATGACAGAGCACAGATCCTTCAGAGGTTGTGGAGAATTTTGAACCATTTTACATACATGAACTTAAAGGATTTGGTAAAATTGCAGAACAATCAGGATTGTTTCCAACTGTGACATGTTGACACAGTTGTTATCAAAATTGTGTCTGTTTGCAGAAATGAATTCAGTCAATCGTTACATTCTCTACATCTCAATCATAAAACCATGAAACCTTTTCATATCGGCAGGACTCTACAGTGACATGTGTAAACACGTGTGCATATTATATTTGCTTAATACTACAAAATGCACACACTGCATTGTTTACATTTTCAATTATTCTTTTAATTATAATTACAGTAGCTATTATTGCTGTAGTTTAACAACCAGACTCCACAGAGGATAAAATATTGTGAAATTAGAATTCAGTTCTTTAAAGGCAAACTTAAAGATATGGATCTGGTCCCTAATGGATTTCAGCATCCGTTAGATCTCAGTTTAAAGACTTCTGTCTCCGCTGTGTCACTGACACAGAGGTCACCTCAAACATACTACTACAGGGACTGTTTTTCTTTGAACTGCGGGTCAGATGTTGGAGCAGCAGGAAATGGATAAGGGGGAAAGGCTTGATGTTGCTCAAGAACAAAAAGGCAATTTGTAATATCCTCCAAAGTGGTGCTGCAGTCTTCCTGGAAATGAAGATAAAACAGTCATTCTGTTTGAAACATGAAACTCATTTTCTGCGTTTCTAAATGTCACTTCAGACAAAAACGCCAACACGGGAATACCAGTGAGGTCACGGTTATTTCCCACGTTTTATTACTAAGGGGTGAGAATCGGGGTTACAAGCACACTGAAGTAGTTTAATCCTGCTCCAACTTTCGCTTTAGAGCAGTAACCAATTAATGGAGAGAGGAGGAGTAAACCCAAATTTCGGATTAGGCAGCGCTCACTATGCGTGTGTGCGCCCTGAGAACCAGCAGCAACAATTCTTTCAGCGCAAAGTTTCCACAACAAAACGTTAAATGGCAAAGCACAAGCCCTGGTTACTGTGCTGCTTCATCCTGGCAGGTTTAATTTGCGCTGCTGCAATTGTCTATCTGTGCATCACCTCCTTTGTGGACGGTGGATGTCCCAGCGGGAGCTTCAAGCGTGCGGCTGTTTCTGCAGACTCGCAACTTTGCTCAGAGATCGGCAGGTGAGTCAAACTTTGTTCACCAAGGAAATATCATTGTTGACGTTGCCCTCAGTTTGGTGCAAACTGCTGTGTCTCTAACGTGACATAAACCGTGAATATTTTTGGAATTTGGAAGTTAATTAGGTTTTTGTGTGTCACTAAACATACAGTATGTGCATCACTTTTTTATTTATTCATACATTACAGAACTCAGGTCGTCTGACTATATTCACTGCTCCTGTGGCTGAGATAAAAAGCTAAACTGAGCAATGGGATAAGCAGTTTAAGAGATTTGATAGGCTGTGTTTGAGCAATAGGCATAATACCTATAGGACTGTGTGCAGACAAGTTATTCACCCCCATCACCTCTTTCTGATTTTTAAACTATCCAGGTGAATGATAATGTAAGAGAAAAGCACTTTTTCCAAAACTGCTGTCAGTCTTTCTAATGAGGGGTGAAGAGACTTGGCTCCCTGTCTGATGTGCTCTTTGCTGCCCTTATGTATGTGGGCATTAACTGCAATGTGAACTCCATCAATCTGCCACCAGAGTAAATCTAATAATAGAAGAAATGTGATGTATTTTAAGTGGAATGTATGTGTAGCTCTTCCGGCTTTTGTTTCTAGTTCCAGAAAGTTTCAGTTCTCCAGCCAGATTTGTCAGTGTGCATATCTATGTTCAATCAGGATTTCCCAGGTTTATCACAGACAATGACTCTGTGTTTTTAGTGGTTTCACAGGTACAGAATGATAATTAGACCCCGAGGCAACAGGAAACCTGTTTATGAGAGACAGATACCCTTTGACTTTTTTGAACTTAAAGTGAAAGTGATGACCATGTTCGTTCCTTCTGCTGATGAGTGATTCAGTGCAGTGGTAACCACAGTGTCCACAGTGAGTAGTAATCTATAAAGAGAGTTATACAAATTGAAATGTGAATAAGTGGACAAAATAAATTATAGGAAAATCATTCAATTTCAACTTTATTTGCTCAAGAGTTTAAGCAGGAAAAGAATTTAACAGCGTTTAACCTTGAAGAAAATAATGAGTTCTCTTTAGTTATTGTTGGAAAATAAAAATAAAAAAATTAATCTTTTATAGTAGCTCCTAACTTTAACCTTTAACATCAGACTGTCCAGCTGTGGCTGTGTATTCAGACAAGAGACAATTACAACCTTGTCTTCTCATATACGTAGGTGGTGTAGGGAGGAGAAAAGTATAACACATAATCAAATTTTAACATGTGTATGTTTCAAACTCACTCTTGGTCACATCTTACTCTTAAAGTTTTAGGAGTCAGGGTTGAGTTTTCCACACTCACTTTTCACCATACAGTACACAAACGCACAATGTATTAAATAAATTATTATTATAAATTATCACCAGTTCAGTGCTCCTAAGCACATAGATGTAAAATATGCAACCTGTATTTGCATTCATTGTGATTTGATTTTGACTTAAGACTTTCACTGTGTCAGGTCATGTGAACTGTTGTATTTGTTACTCTGACTAAACTGTGAGATTCACAGTTCATAGTAGTTTTATTTTAGTCCAGAGAATTTTTCCTCAGACTAGGAGGACCTCAAAGAGCCAAAACATTTTCAGCACTGCTTTTCTGGTTGCTCAGTGAACACATCTGATCCCATGCCAGCATCTCAGTGAAAAGACCCTTTCAGGGCTTTATAAGGTGGTTTCAGCCGTCAAGCTCAATCGTGTAGTGTAATTAAGTTGAATTGAACTAATATGAAAACATATCATTTATCATTTCTAAGTAAACACAGTTTACTTAAATAAAACAAAAAAGAGAAAGCACAGCCACAGCCAGCACCTTCCTGGTATGTTGCCTGAAGTTGAACTCAAGCATCAGCACATGGTTTAAACTTGCCTTTTGGCAGCACTCAAATACTCTGACACCAAGAAAAAAACATCTTTGAGGTCGACAGTGATATCCCCTAAGAAAATGCCTATACGTCTGTCTGTGGGTGCAAACATGCGTGGTAAGTACTCACAGAGTTGGTGACTGAGTAAATCCAGTGAAAATATTTTACAGGAACATGCTCCAGCAGGGCGGGTCGGCAGTAGATGGCGCCATTGCAGCTCTTCTGTGCACATCTGTGGTCAATCCTCAGAGTATGGGAATAGGAGGAGGGTCTATTTTCACTATAAGAAATAAAACAGGTGGGTTCTTACTTGTTCATTTTTAAAAGTTGAATTCTGTGTCCTTATAAATGAGGACTGGAGTTAGTAGTTGGAGGTAAGCGTGACGAGGCTAGTTATTCTAATTTATGATCTGTTTTCAGGAAAAGTTAAAGTCTACAACTCCAGAGAGACTGTACCACAGTCGTTCAAATCTAACCTGTTAGATGACTGTCCCACCACATTCAGGCTTTCCACAGGTATGTCTAGTAGCTGACACTGTATAAACATATAAACTTTGAATACATTATTTCTAACACTATGATGTAGTTAAAGTATAAGCAGATAAACTAACATTTTACAATATTAACTAATTACAGCATTGTTAATAAACACACTCTGCCTATATCTAAATTACAATGTGTTACCAATTTCTGAATGTTTATATAGCTTATAATTATATAGTTTATAAACAGATCCTATATGTCTCTTCTCTATGCCTCTTCAGTCCACCTGAAGTTTTGCTCAATGGCTTATTGCAACTGCACTATTTCCCACATATACACTATAGGTAGTCAGTGGATTGGTGTTCCTGGGGAGCTGAGGGGCTATGAGGCAATTCACAAACAGTATGGGAAGCTGCCTTGGGCCAAGCTATTCGAGCCAACAATAAAACTGGCAAGGGATGGCATCCCTATGCCAGCCTTTCTGGGAAAACTCCTCAATTCCCCCCTTGTGAAAGGCCATGTGGAAAACTCATCCGTCTGGTACAGTTTCTCACTTACTGCTGAGTGACTGAAAACTTTTGAAAGTCACCAAAAACAATCATTGTTAGGAAAAATGTCACTTAAAGAACATTTGCTTTGTAGCCACACTGATAAGAGATGTCTGACAGCACAGAACTAAAATGGTTTTGACTTGTGTATGTCACTGCAGAAATCCTGGAGCAAAGGGCTTAACTCATGTAATAATCCCCGCGTTAACAATTGACTCTGACATTACATATTAGTTAAGCCTGGTTGACACATTTGGGAACATTTTGGATTAGTGAACATATTATAATCTCATACAACAAGTGTTCACACTGTTCACTGACCCAAAGATACAAACAGAGCTCATCATCTTTTAGAAATCCTTATTTAAAAGTGCACAGAGTATGATTCTGCAGGAAGTGCGAAAACATATACATAAATAAATAAAATAATTAAATAATAATATTCATTCATACTTTTAATTTAGTAGACTGCATGAAACAAATGTTTGCATATCATTACCAAAAACGTGACATTTGTTACTTGAATGAGTGTCTCTCTTATGTGTATTCTGCTTTGCTGTGACATGTTCTAATGTTCTTTTACACTGCTATGTTTTTTTCTAGCAAAGTTTTGTGCAACAAGAAAAAAACTGTTTTAGGACAAGGAGATATCCTCAGGTTTCCTAAACTTGCAGAAACCTTGGAAACTGTTGCAAAGCAGGGACCAGATGCTTTCTACACTGGCAAGATAGGACAAGACTTAGTCCAAGACATAAACGCTGCAGGTTGGTGCAAGCTTGGGGTGCACACTTAGTAAATAGAAAAAAAAAAAAAATATATATATATATATGTTGTAAAAAGAAACGTAATCAAAGTGCAATTTAAGTAAAACTAGACATTACTGATAATATTCTTGATGCTGTATTATCTACACTGTCTATACATGTTTCTTTTAGGTGGGACATTGACAATGCATGATCTGATGTCCTTCCAAGTGCGGGTTGAGGATGCCTGGACAGTACCTATAGGAAACGCTCGAATGCACATTCCTCCACCACCTGCTGGTGGTGCCCTGCTCGCCTTCATTGTCAGTCTCATGAAAGGTTTGATATACTGATCTGATGACTGATCTGTTATAGTACCTGAATGAAATACAAATTTAGGCCATAAAAGGAAAACTTGGAAAGAGGCATGTGATCTGACAAGTAAAAACACAGGTCCACAGTTTAGAGTGTTCACACTGTTCATACTGTTTAAAAAGGTACAAGCTGAAGAATGTTTTCATAGTTAAGATTATAAGTAAATATTTCAAATTGAATGAGAGAACTGGCTCACTCTTTTAGACCAATGCTAAAGTCTATATGAACAAATCTAAAAAGACGTTAGCTTTTAATGTTTTGAATTAAATCTGTTAGGTAGATGAATTACCAGTCAATAAGTTATAAGTATTGATTGCTGTTTCTTATTAACAACCTATGTACAATTGTTTAACTGCAGTAATAAAACCTGTAGAGCAAAAAAGTTGTAACAGATGTTGTTGTTCTCTTCATCTTCAGGATTCTCCTTGACTCCAAACTCCCTGGAGGGTGACCACAAGACCCAGATGTACCATTATTTTGTAGAGACAGCTAAATTTGCTAATGCACAGAAGAAGAGCATTAACGATCCGGTCTATAATAAGAAGACGGTTTGGATCTTTTTACTTTTATTATTAAAATTAGTTGAAAAGGTATTACCAAGAAATCAAGATCGTGTGTTCAACAAGTCAAGATAATAACTGTATAACAGTTTTTAAAGCTGCACTGATAATATTAATGATAAGAAAAAAAACACATTGAGAGGAGATTATCATAGTGGCAAACTCAGAATTATGACCCAACTCTGCAGTTAGTCAGTGTATAGAGTTTGTTCCACTGCCTCCAAGATATCAAAAACTCATTAAATGCAACATTAAGTAAAAAAGAAACAAAATGTGACATCTAGTGGCATAGTGGTTAATACTCACATCACATAATTGCCTTGTTATCACTTAGTCCAGTGGCATTTGTTGTATTCCTTATGCCCATTTCTATATCTGCACTGTAAGTTGTCAAATACATGTAACAACAAGATGAGAAAGAAGAGAAAGATCGAACAAATCTTCTGAGACAGTTTGTTTTGATTATTTAGATTTGTTTTTTGTTTTTTTTTGCCCTGGTGTCACACTTAATCTTCTTAATCTTAATACCTGGGTTCTTCTTACTGTGAGACAACAGTGCTAACCACTACACCACCACATAACCAGTTATGCAAAAAAATACACAATCAGGAAGGGGGAAATACTTTTTCACAGCACCTTAATTACATCTCACCGCAGAAATATATGTTTCAGAGTCTTGTCATGATATTCTTCTTTCAGAGTGCACATCACTTGATCGATCCCTCCTTCATTAATTGCACCAGAGAGAATATTTCAAAGAGTGCCCATGATAGGTCCTACTACAATAAGCAGGCTTTCTCTGATCACACTGGGACAACACATGTGTCTGTCATGGATGAAGATGGACTGGCCGTCTCTGCTACGAGCACTATAAATGAACTGTGAGAAGAAAGCTTCTTCAAGATTTATGTATCTACGGCCGCTGCTCATTATATTATAGGAGATTATACTAAATTATTACATTGATCCATTGTTTTCTTCTGTAGATTTGGAGGAGCAATTTACTCTCCACAAACAGGCATCATCCTCAACAATGAGCTGACGGATTTCTGTGGTAGAGCAGACACAGTGAGGGCAGGTAAAGTCACAGACATAAACATAGCCTTTTGACCCAAGTCAATTGCATTAAAGACATTACTTAGCGCAGTAGTTAGCCTTGTTTCAGCCTAATGTGGAGTGTGTTTGTTGTTGTAGGTGAACAGCCTCCCTCCTCAATGACTCCAGTAGTGCTGGAGACAAAGTCTGGAGGAATTCTTGTGATTGGTGGATCTGGGGGAAGCATGATTACCACAGGTGTGGCCTTGGTAAGTTGAACAAACTCACAATTTTTGCTTTTCTAAGCTCTTTTTTGTTTGCTTACGATGTTCTCTTTTATTCTTTTAGTCTTTAATAAATCACCTGTGGCTGGGCATGAATCTGAAAGACGCCATTGCTGCTCCTATAGTCTTTGTTGATTCCAAGAACAATGTGAATTTTGAGCCTGGTTTTGACAAGGTGAAGTAATCACATTTCCATCCTCACTTTGCATTAATGGCATTCCAATTCACTAAACTGTGACCATCGTCCTAATGAATAGCATTTCTATTTATCTTAATGGATTCTGTTGGAGATTACCAAAGCATAATCCTAGAAGACCAGATTTAAGTTACCCGTAATCAGTTTAGAAATCTGAAGTGGGAAGGATAACTGGTATTAATGTGTTTTGTGTGCTCTCAGGCTGTGAAAGATGGACTCAAAGCACGCGGACACAAAGTTGGAAACTGGAATTACTTCTTAAATGTAGTCAATGCCGTGGAAAAGGAGAATGGCTGCATTGTGGCTGTGTCCGACAGAAGGAAGATGGGAATGGAAGCTGGATATTAACTATACAGACCAAGAGAATTCAACAACATTTCAGTAAAATCTACCTGTAAGACTGAGCCTTTTTCTTTCAGATAAGGAATGTGCTGCTCCCTCTGCAAAATGTGAGTTGTGTGGAACTCCAGCGCTTTCCTGATAGAGCTGAAGATCAACAATCAATCAAGACACTTCTGCATTTAAAGGATACTTGTCTTGTTTTCATACGTTTGACCATTATTTCTACGATGACAGACCAAAGTATTTGTAAATATCTTGGAAATTCAGATACACATCAAAGTTGAATCACAAAGTCTGTGTCTAATCTGTTATGGATAACAAGTTAATAGTTTGTGTTATGTGTGTGAAGTTCTTCCATCATCTTTGGAGCAGTAGTTTGACCAAAATAACATTAACTCAATGTCCATTTAATAACTGTTCAACTGCATCTCTAAGTCTTCAACACCAAATAAACAGGTGACACCTCTGGCCACACATATCTTATACTGTGACACTTACATGATGCAGATTAAAGCACAATTAGCATATCATCAGGCTGCTACTCTTACTGCTGAGATCTGCTTTTTAAGGGCTGTAGGCTCACACACTCCTGGCAACGTTCATGTAACTCTCTGACTGTGACGTCTTGACTGACATATTGTATGAGCTGAAGTTTGTTGTCAGCTCACAAGTGAACTTTCAATGTGACCTTAAAGATTTTATAGGACAGTGGTTCTGAAACTTGGCCATCTGCCATGCTTGTTGTTGTAAACCAATTGCTATAGTCATTTTGTATTTTTGTATCTTTGTTTTAATATTTCAAAATGTTTTGTAATCACACATTTTTATAATTGTTAACTGTGAATATATGTGCTGTCACAATAAAACAAACCAGTCTCTCAACTTCACCAGTACTTGGTTGTTCATCTACTGTGTGATATGCTTTTCATTACACACTGCAGTTCTTTAAACATTTATTCCTCGTTGTTAGTATAGTATGATCAGCAATAATCTCCATGTTTTCCTGTTTGCCTTATTTTAGAGCAGCACTTTTGCACAAAGACAAAGGACACAGTAATGAGATACATTTCAGCAGAGACTCATGAATTAGTAATGATTTCTTAAGTGGATTCTCCTCAGTTTTCCTCTGAGGCGCTGGATGAGAGTTATGAGAACATGCAAATTTGAGTCTGTGTGAAGCACCACTGCCTTTGTTATATGACAAATGAGTTAATGTGGATAAGTTGTGACTTCATAGCTTTAGTGTCATGGTGTTGCCCTTTTTGTATAAAAAAAAAACAACCATTTAAAATAAGCATCATTTTAAATATGTAGAAAATGTCTTTCACTCAAAGTAGAAGGAGTCAAATCATTTTGTCGTGACCCTGACTTTTAGTGTTGGAACCATTTTAGTCACAAAGGCCCTTGATGAAGCAAAGTATCTCAGGAGCAGTTATTTGATGTCGCTATACATGGATTTTGTATGTGTGCATCATTATCTGAAATTGTCATAATATCACCCAAGGCAGCAAGACGAATAAAAACAGTAGAGACTCTGAGATACACAGAGACTAGAGAATTTCTTTCATGCCTAAAGGGTGAGTAAATTGGCCTGTCGAAGTTATGTAACTCTGAAGTTTACAGTATTATTATGTACTGTAGCAGTGAAAGTACTTAATTGGACCTTAAAGGAAAATGTCAATGTAAGTACTCTTTTTTTTCTCTCCATTTAATTAAGAATAAATTTAACCACCCCAGGTAACACAGCTGAATTTTCTTTATATTATTCTGTGTCCTGGTAGACTAGGAGGCTAAGATACAGTACATACCCAGGAATATTAATGTGCCCAGTGTAAACCTGCCTCTGAACCTGTGTTGCATGTCATCTGCCTCTCTCCCCGCATTTCCTGTCATCTACTGTCAGTACAAAAAGAAAAATTTTAATTGAATGTCTTTTGCCAAACCTGCCAGTCACACACCATCTCACGTAAATTTCCAATTTGTCCAGTAAAGGTAACTTTAAAATAAGCTGCCTAGATTGATTAACTAGAATTAACCCATGCGGTTATATGGCTCTGCTAACCAGTCTGCATGATATCTGTCCAGACTTAGTGTATGTTCTAATCAGTTCATTCATGAGCCCAGGTGGACTTTTGTGCCAGATGTAGTGATCTTTGACCTTTGACCACCAACATCTAAACAGTTTATTTCTGAGTACAAGTGGATTTTTGTGCCAAATTTGAAGAAATCCCATCAAGGCATTCTCAAGATATTGTTAGTATTTATTATAACTGTGTCTATGTAAAGCCTCACAGAGACGTTATCATGACTCGACTCTTGTTAACCATTAGCTTACTCTGTGATTATACGATGACCACACTGTTGATCAGGCCACAGATAGTACAACAGATGTCGGACAAAAAACATCTACGGCATCAGCAAATAAATATCACAATCACACTGAGAAAGTCATTCATTTACTATAAATAAATATAAAGTGTAGTGAGTGAACGTCATTGTGTATTGTAATATTGTTTCTATGAAATATGAACCAGTCATTTGTAGCAGAAAAGTTGATAAAGGCATCATAGTTTTACACATTTATACATTTCAGTGATTATATAGTGTCACACATTTGCATTCCTGGTGAGAAAAAATGAGCCCTGAATGCCAGTGGTGATAGAGAGCAGCAACAGCTGTAATTTTGTTATGAGGTCATTATAGGCCATTAGAGGCCTTTGCACTTTGGTTGGGGAAAAAAACTGTAGGTCGTAAGTGCTGTAGGACTGTCTTGCCTGCTCTGTCCATTTGCTGTCACCTCATACACAGTCTAGTCTTAAATGACAGAAAATTGATATTTGCATTCTCTGCTACTTTTTGATTTTGATTGCTACTGGTTGATTTGTCTGTAGATATTCCCTCTATTAAGAGCTGTAGCTGTAGATGTCGTATAGCTTTAATACTAACAGGAACAGCTTTACACAGCTAATGATTTACAAGAGTGCTTCACAAATGATAATATTTTACAAATGTATAACTTACACTGTGAATACAGTGTTGTTTCAGTGAAACACAATATTTCAGTAATTACAGGTGCCTCTGTTCTCTTCTTTAATTTTTAACTTAACTGTGAAATACATGAACATTTCTCCAACTAAACAAGAAAACAAGTAATGATGGATGCTGGCTCTTTATTAAGTCGCTGATATCTCATACCAATGGAATCGAGGTCCACACAGTGTCTGTGTATAAAGAGAGGTGTGTTTATGACCTCAGTACCCTGCAGCGTATGACCACTTGCGAGGATCAGACTGAGCGTGGAGCCCGTCCTCATGAGAAACTATTGCCTGCACCACAGCTCCTGATGATGTGAGAAACTGTGTCTCGTGGTTCTTTAATTCCAAACCATCTAGGATTTTCTGTAAACAGGAGAATATATTAAGACACACACAGGTGGTATGCTCTGTATATTAAAAAAAATGACAAACCCTGCTTATTCTGCAATGTAGGATCTTGTAGTTTTTGGTGCTGCTGAATTGTACTGCTGTTTCTATTATTTTGTCCACCCATTTATACCAGTGAAGCTACGCTAATAATAGAAATGCCCTTCTGCATAATGTAGTCAGGTCTAGCAGCAGCATAAACATATGAACTTATCAAGTCGGCAAGTCAAGTCTTTCCTAAAGGCTGGCTGGCTGGAGGGTTGTCTCCCTAAACAATACAGCATCCTGCTATTAGTCATATATATATCAGTGTTGTTTGCCGTTGG
>JAUBNQ010000014.1:11629615-11647693 GCA_032353495.1 Ctenopoma kingsleyae | reverse complement strand
TTTAAGGTTTGAACACATTAACACACAAACACTCTCTCAGGCTCAGGAGTTCCAGGTTATTGAAATGCGTCCGTCAGCCCAGTCCATCATTATGGGGAACCAGTGGAGCAGCCGAGCCCGTGACCGCTTCATCACACTGGTGAAGGGCCATTCACTCATCGTGTCTCTGTTCTCCATCCTTCATGGTGTCATGCGTGTGAAACTGCTCATTAACACAGAGACGACAAACACCAGTGTGGTAGACATCTTAGTGGAGGAGGGACATGCTGTGAAGGCTGAAGAGAGCTTTGACTCCAAGGTGACATAACAGTTGGGAGCTAAAGTTTTCTTACATGAAATGCATTAGGCAGTGTGAATGAGTGTAAATCAAACCTAACACACCCACTCACATTTTGAGCTGTAAAAATTTTTATACATTTTTAAAGAAAACTTTCATCCACTGTTCAGAATTACCAGTACAAACACTGCTTTTCTCAGTCAAGAGGTCTGATCTTTGTGTGCTGTTGTAGCAAAACCATGAGGCACTGATGTCACTGTACAGGGACTTGGAAACCGGAACATATGTCCCCAACGCTGCCAGCAGTTCCTGGAAGGATCGCAAGAAAGAAGAGAAAGAGCTCATTGACAACCTGCTTACCCAGTTTTCCAAGAGCTCCCACTCCTATTCCAAGACAAAGGTATACTGCAACTTGGAGAACATTTTTATATTATACATGAAAAAGTAATGGCTTTGCAATTTCCTGGTTTTCTGCAAAAATATGGATGTTTAGTAAAGACACAAAAGATTATGACTGTGTTCCAACAACTTAGAAATATTGTGTGTGTGTGTTGGTATTTGTGATGAGATCACATTTCATGACGAATTTATATAGAAAACCAGGATATAACAATGCTGTTACTTCTTTCTTGCGAGTGTTGGTAACGGTTTAACACTCAAGTTGTGTTCATTTCATGCACATTAGTTTTTTTCTGCGTCAAAATGACCACCCTATCATATTGTATTATCCAAAATAATAAAAATATCACCTAGCTTCAGAAAACCTTTTTCTGTGAACACCATAGGTATAAAAAAAACCCTGAAATTTCATTTAAAAATGATCTAATCTTGTTGTGTTGACAGTCACGGAATCTCATGACGATCAGATTTTAAAAAAGTAGATTTTTCAGAAAGACAACTTCTAAATCAGTTAATTTTGACCATAACATGACAGGAGGGTTAATAACAGTAAATAATATTTTTTTTTTCAATCTAAAGACTGTAACAATGATCAAAACAGTAAAATTATGACAAGCATAAAAATATTATATGCTAATATTTTGGTATTCATTGGCTGATGACATCACTTCTGTAATGTCTGTTTTGTCCAGGAGATGGAGCCAAATCAGTGGCTCATGTGTTTATTTGGAGACACACCCATTCTGTCTGACAGAACAATGACAACAGGGTAACCAGAACTCTGAATCACAATAACCACTGAATATATCACATTTGATTGTTACTTCGTTTAACACCACAGGTTCGTCTGCACGGGCCAGTTAGTCCGCACAAGGTAAACTTCCACTGCCTGAGCCACAAGACCTACTACAAGTAAGCATTGCGTATATGTAGCTATAGCTCCATACATGTACACCAAGACCAGATTATACACGTAAGTCATCATTGCCCCCATTTTTACTTATAAACATGTCCTCATCCAGGACTGTGTGTATAGAGAGGTGCAGCATCAACTCCCTAGCCCTGAATGAAAACCCTCACTACAAGCATCAGAGGATGCTCGTTGCTGGGACCGTGTCGGTCAACTGGACAGGTAGCACACAAGAAACATTACACGTACAAATACATGATTGATTTTACAGTGTAAAGCTCTACTAATCAATATTTTCGCATTCTATTATATTAACTGTGTAATGTAGAAGGGGTAGCTTGATGTGACAAACATGCAGAATACTAACAGCCAACTCTGTCCCTCTTACCTGTATAAAGCTAAAATAAGTTAGGGCTGTGTGTCAACTTGTTTTTTTCTTGATAGTTCTTAGAACTCAGACTCGATTATTGCAGCTTTGTGTGTTTGTTTTGCAGGTACACGGATACTCCTGAGGGACACCTCCCTCATGCCAGATATCCCAGGACTGCCTGCACTAGTTACCATGCTCTTCACTCCCATCATGGAGTTACGGTTGGTTAGACACGCAGACTTATTTTTTACAGTTAAAAACCCCTGGTTAATGCATCTTGTTGTATATGTTTTTAGCACTAATGAAGAGAGGACCTGTTACACCGGTGCTCTTTGTGGTTTGGGCTGGAATAGTCAAACGCAAGAGGGCATCTTACCTGAGCATGACATCGAACTCGCCTTTGACACCAAATGTGATGTTGAGGACATTACTGAGGTAACATCTGTCACAAGTGAGACATATTGACTGTGACTGACAGCAGACAGGAGCACAAAGCGCTGTTATTTATTAGCTGCATCTTAGTATGTTACAGATTATTTATATCTTGTCTCTTTAAAGGTTTAACTATTGTCAGCGTTTTTCGCCTCATGTTCCATGAGCAAAAAAAGATTAGTACTCCATAAAAAATATATGGAGGTAAACAGTCTTTGCAGGTCATTGGTGACTGAATGCATAAAAACAAAGAGATGGAACAATATTTTATTCATGGGAGTTACATAATATTTCATTCTGTTGTGTATTACTGAGTTGTTTTCTTTCTTTTTCAGATAAATGCTCTGCGAGTGGCTATAAACCGTCTGGTTTGTGAAGGGCCCTGCGGCACTCTGCATCTGGAACCTGACAGGATCACCCACTTGCAGGAGGACTGTCGAGACCGCCTCATAAGGTCATTTACATACATCAGTAGAAATCACTGAAAGACATAAATGGTCAGACAAGTGTATGTAAGTACTGATTTTTATTTCTATTGCGTAATGCAGACTGTTCACCAAGTCACCACCAAGAGAAGCTGTTACTGCAGTGTACTACAAGAAACTGGAGAAATGGAACCAGGTATGATACAGATTGGCGCTCCACCTGTTTGACACTTCATTATATCATTAGGTCTGCTACATACATGTTTGTTTTAATTGTGTTTTAAAGTTTGTTTGTGTATTGTTCTTGCAGGTGGATCCTTCACTGAGGATGGATATTGTGGAGCCTGGAGGTAGAAAGGCAAGAGGTGTCCTCTTCCAGCTACATCCTGTCACTCTCCTCAACAGCTGATGAACCACTGGAATTCTTGTATTTGTGTTGAACTGATTCTTACATTACAAAACCAGCAGTTTAATTGAATTATGTTCAAAAGAGTATATATTTTGAAGTTCAAATGGGACTGTAGCTTTCAGCAGCACAGAAAGATTTCTCAATCCAGTCCTTATTGTTAGCAGCTATTGCTAAATTAGTTTTCCCTGTTTAAATAAGTTGCCACTAATAGAACAGTGTTAAAGTTCATTGTTAATTTTCTTTCTGTAGAGCTTCTTGTAATGGTCGCTTCAGCAGTGGGTCATTAAAAATAGTTTGCAACAGATGAAGCTTGTCAGCCAGTCATCATTCAAACATAGTGTCATTGTCAAAGTTAAATTTGTCACCATACAGACGTACTAAATTCCTCCTACTAGAGGTGTGTCTGTGCCAGAATTTATTGGCATTTATTTATAGCTCGATCTTAAGTCAGGGCTTTTACAGTTTCCCCTCTATACTGTAAATGCTTGGTAGCCCCATGAGGTGTTACCACCTCAAATTTAGCTTTGTTGCCATATACAGACTCATCTTCACCAACTTGAAGTCATCTCATGAATGTGCAGTAGAGTGGCTGGACAAATGGTATACATCAAGGTACATTTATTTTTCTTATTCCTGTAATTAAATACATACTGTAAGTGCAAATAGTTAGAGTCCAGGGTCTAAAGAACTACAGAGTATAGTTGAACATAGTACAAAGTTGGACAGTTATTCAAACAAGCTAAATATCAACAGATACTCCTTGTCTTCATAGTAGTCATACAACAGTACCTAAAACGTGAGCATGTGTATTGTTCCTTAAGGTTATACAAAAGCAAAAACCCTACAATTACCACATCTAAGACGCATATTGTTAAATTATTTTGTGCTTTAAAAACACCAAAAGAAAATCATTTTTGATATTTATATATTGACACATACTGAGAGAAACCCCATCTGCTAACTCAGAAACATGAAGCAGTATTTAACACTGGCAGCAGAGAACGTCTGTGGGCATTTAGCTTTTTTGTGCCAAACCGTACAGTTTGTAGTAAGCACTGCAAAGCAAAAATGTGGCGTGATTTTAAAAACTTCACAAAAGATATCAAATATTATTTACCCAAGGCTCAACTTCATGCACTTTATCATAAGCAACAGAAAAAAAGTCAGTTTCTTTTTTTGTTTTTGAGTTGTGTACTTGTCTACCTAGAAACAAGATTATGCAAGTGTGACTGTGTGTGTTAGTGTTTAGACTGCTATAGACACGGTGAAGGCTTCTCCAGTGGATGCTTTTAGAGAACACCAAGATGACATAGCACTACGCCCCACAGATGATGACCAGGCTCTTGAACAGTGAGCGAGCTGCCTGACTCTGAGCTGGACTGGACTGACAGCTTCACAGTGAGACAGGTTTACTCCTCCTTCCTCTTGGCTCCGGGGATCTTTGCCTGAATCCTGTACAAAGAAAACAAGCATTAATACCATGTTTCCAAGGAGATATTTACTCTAGATTAAGTTGTCATTATTCTGCTTCATTTTTATTCAAACAATGCATTTGCTGTTTTAACCGAGTCAAGTTTGACTGAAGTTGGCACAGTGGTGAGACCAAAAACTGTATGAAAACATTTTGGCAGGACTTCAAATAGCTTTAGCAGACACCAATAGACACACTTCACACTTATTTTATGGGTTAAGACATCCAGAGAATATCAACAAGTCGGCTTCAACCAGAAATGTTCCTACTTTTACAAAACCGATCTAACTCTTCTTCCTGTGAAACATATTAATGTCTTCAATACCAAGTGCTGCAACATGCTGAATAACAAATACTCACTTGCCCACCACAGAGTTGACTTGGGTCCGTATTAGTCCCACATATTGATCAATCTGTGCCTGAAAACAAAGAAAATGTTGGGTGTAAATACTGGATATAGTTTTGAGAAGCATGGTTCACTGTCAAGTAGCTCAAATTCCTACCTGATGTTTCTCATAGACCACCGGCATGGTGAACATGGAGACCACAGCTGAAGAGGCATGAGAGAGTAATGTTAAATTATTCCAGACTAAACACTGGGAATATGGTCAAACAGGAACACATTTGTGTTGGCATGGCTCCCGCCCACTGCTCTTATCTAAGGTAAGCTGGAAAAGTAAACGGATACTGTAGATGTTTGACAATGCAGTTAATATGTCCAGTAAATAAATGTGGTTCTGCCATTGTGATAAGGACATATTGTCCTTCTCATTAATGACACGCATAAAGTGATGGAGCTCTATTATATTATATACTTGGATCCCCTTGACAAAGTCAAAAAGCTTGAAATGCTGCAGTGTTTGCACGTTGCTTAGAGATGAAGCTGGGTTGAAAAAGAGATGGAGTGATCTGGGATGACCTCACCTAGAATGAGCAGTGTCAGGCCATTGAAGAGTGCACCCACATAGGTCAGCAGCCACATGAGAACAGCAAACTGAAACACATAAAATATAGTACGTTTTATCTAAAGAATGTTTGTGAGACAGTATTTTCTTGTATTACCAGATTAATGTGTGTCTGTGGTCTCATGGCATGAGATTAAAAATCTCCAAAGTGGCCCACAGGAGCTGAGTTTACAATGCAACTGAATGCAGTGTCATTTGAATTGCCTATATTATCATCCTTGGCCTGCAGTGCTAAAAGGCAAACAGTGATGGTATGAGGGTGTGAGGCAAACCTTCAAGGAGTCAACCAGGTCTTGTACAAGAAAGAGCCTGCGGAGCTCCTTCATACAGGTGTTGGTGTACAGCAAGATCTTGTCAGCATATTTACTAATCTGGTCCTGGGATAGAGAGATTTCAATCTCCAGATAGGCTCTGGTAACAAATACACAGAAAACAGTGATAAACAGACACACTTTAAAAAATAAATGCCCTAGGCTTTTTTTTATTCAATCTTTAAATCATCCCATTCAACTTTCTACTTTTACTCACTTGAAAGGATGTCCCTCATCAGTCTTCTGCACAGCCTGCAGCACAGACTTGTAGATCCTGAAGCTAATGGTGGCAGAGAGGGCTGCCAGGGCTAAGTAGGCTCCGACACTGACCACGCTGAACTGGGTCAGGGAGAAGAGGAGCAGAAGCACGCTGCTGAACACGGCTCCTGACTGCTTCACATTCCTCCAGTAGAGCAGGTCAATTGCTAGTGGAGGGTGACACAGAGCAAGGAGAAATAAGGTTAGGATCCAGCTTGGCCTGGCCTCTCACTCTTCAACATGTAGGCCTGGCCATCCATGGCCATTTCGTTTTTCAAAGTGGCAAAGGCTGCTGTGCACTAGACACCACACATTTAGGTCAAATAAGTGGAAGCCGTTCACAACCCACTGTCCTCAGAGAGCCGTGGCTGTCACATGATCCTGTTTTAACCCAGCTTTCTAACCTAGCTTTTCAGTAGGTTAGATGGATCTGTAAAGTGGTATGAAGGTGTCCAAGTCATTCATCAGTTCACTTTCTTTACCCCAATAAATGGAGTGACCTTCGCAGAAGATAACAGCTGCCTCTTACTTGTCTCTTGCCTTACTCCAGGGCTTCATTTTTACATCTGACCTGTGCTTATCATTAGTGCCACCTGGTCTGTTCTCATACATATACAAACATACAGGAGACAATATTATACAGAAGGTATACCTGCACTGGCTGCTCACAGAACTGAATTAATGATTGACCTATAGCTCTGTGGCAGCAGCAGCAGCAGAAATAGAAGCACTATCAGCAGTTCACAGATAACATTTCAGTGTGAACTGGCCAGACAAGCAGCTCTGTGGTCAGTGTTGGAGGATGACGATGCATCAATGCAGTACTTCATTAATGCAGTGACACACCATGATTCCTCTCACTAACGCAGGAACAAATGGATTATGCATCAAAAGATGTCGTACATCTCGCTGCTACATTTTTCCTTTCCTTTCCTTTCCTTTTGGTTGGTGGGGCCTGTAATTCAAAGCCACTGGCAAAGATGAGAGTGGAGTGATAACTGAGGATTAGCCCAATGTACCATTACACCATCAGTGGCCAACATGGTGCTCCTCTGGCAGTCATCTGTGTCGTCTGGAAACACAGGCTTGTTTCCATGAGAACTGTCGGCTGCTTGTTTTACCTCTGCTGAAGCAGCCGCCTCACACACAACCACCGCAGCTATGCCATCACCTGGATATCCTTCATGTCACACAGGAAGCCCAGCTGGTGTGCTAATGTAAAATTTTGTGTCCATGAAATAGAGAAAATCATTTCAGAGGACTCGTAAGAGTCCTAGTCTTCCTCTCTGAGCTGTCCGCCTGTCTGCTTGCTCTAATTTTAGCAATGGAGCTGTGAGCAGCATAGTGATGACGGCCATCTTTACTCTCCACTAAAAGGCATCTGTGGATGCCAAAAAAGCAGACTAAACCTGGGTGGCGAAGGAACATTGTGACTAATTGAATCTCTGCTACCCACACATGAATTGTTCAATACTGTACATAACATGTCATCTGTCTTCTCTTAGGAGCAGCCATTATTGACTTACACTACCCTCCCAACATCAAATCAAAGCCACTACTCATTCAGAAACCGTAGGAACAGGATCTGTAGGCCTGAGCTACTGTACATGCACCACTCCCCACAAAAGCCATTGTTCCTGACACCACTGACAAAGTGTCCATGTGGCTATGGATTTGAATGGAGATGCTCACATGCAGGCACAGGTAGCACATACAGCAGTTGTAATAGCACACAGAAACATCAACAACGCACAGCTCTGCTAGAGAGAGAGACAGGTGTTGACCATCGATAGCGTCTTGTGATGTGCCGCGCAAACTGCACAAAGATTCAAAAGCTTTAGCTAGTGCAGTAGAAGCTTGTACTGACCTGCGGCTCCCATGGCTGAACAGGGAAAGAGGCAGCTGCTTTATCCACGGACAAAAGGAGAGCACTAAAGGGGGAGTCCCCCTGCACAAGGGGGGAGGAGCTACAGCCACACCAGCAAATCGGCATCTGCCTGAGCAAGGGGACTGAAGAAGGGAGGGGCCACGTCTACGGGGTGTGGTTGCCAAAGAAACACATTGCAATCCACCACATACAGTCACGCACAATAACACACAAACTCTTCTCTCTCTCTCTCTCTGTCTGCTCTTTTATGCTCAGGCTTTTAAACATAGCCCTACTCCCACGTGACAAAGACTGCCAAGCAGCGTTAAACTCAGTGTATCAAAATGTAAAACAAAGCCAGAGTTTGTTTTATGTGGAATGATTTTGTCATATGACATGACATCAGCATCTAAGGACAAAACAGCAACTGTGACACTGTAACAAACCGTACACACTGTAGCCATATTCCACCAAATGCTTTGGTTGCAAGGATCAGCCGAGCACCTGCAGGATGCAGTTGCCATAGTTACTGTGCTCCATTTTCTCCCCATCACTCAGTGAGAGATGTAGAGAGGGAGGAAGGGAGGGGCTGAAAGAGAAAGCGGGAGGGAGGATGAAGTGTTCCTTTGGGAACAGAGAGAGATTCATTTGCTCTGAATCTGGGGAATCAGTAGCACAAAATGTGTCTCTACACCCCAACACATGAAGACAGCCACTCCCTTTATTGTGGAGCACAATGGCACAGGACAATGGCAGGTTTAACATGAGGCGTGTTGTGTGTTTCTTTTTTTGATAGCGATGTTGCAACGTTTAATTGTATACATTCAAGTAAAACTATATCCTTATATTCATAGAAGACATGCAGTGAAAACAGAAACCCAGTAAATGTGTGGCTGTAGCAAAAATTCAATATCATAGATGACAATTTTATTTTAGGCCTTTGAGCCCATTGTCTTAAGTCCAATGCACGATACAGAGTACACAATACAGCGCTGAATCAGAGCATAGAGGAGGTCCAAATGCTGCCTGCTAAGCTCTGTCGATATATAACTCTTTCCTCTAATATTCAACATACACACACTGAGCAAAAACCAGAGCAAATGATTAGCACCAGTGACAATTATGATTCCCCCCCTTATCTGTAGTGAAACTAGTTTAGCCTGACCTCATTAAATCACTGAAGACATCTTTGTGGCCTCAAACAAGCCATCAGCTACAGTGAGCGCACATGCGAAGGGACTTCTGCTGCATGTCTTTCATAGCTGAGATTCAAGGACTTCAGTCTCAGACTTGGACCACAGTGACTTCGATATGATAACTTCAGACTTGGGTTTGACTTTTGACAGTTACTGAATCTTTGTGAACAGCCTTATACCAGCCCAGAAATCACCAGTGACTACATCAAAAAATATCAGAACCCAAATATGGCCTATCAAACAAATGCAATGTAAGATGCAGTTCAATACACTACTACTACTAAATATACAATACAACATAAAAAAAGTATCTGCATTTTGTATGTTCATATAACTGATAAACAAAACTGGTTCTGTAACTTCCATACAGTATTTATTAGGCACAGTTTTTGTTCTTTGTCTGACGCCTGTGTGTATACATTTCAACTATTTTGACCCTACATTTAAAATGCTATTGGCTGTTGTGTGTCATACTGAGTATTGAAAATGTGATATATTTAAAATAAACCACACATGCATGATATCTCTGCATTATTGTTGATAATTCTTGAGATGTGCAGTTGTTGGTGAGTCAGTACTGTGCATGTGCAATGACAATGACTTAACAAAAATAGCTTCGAGGTGATGTACAACCACTGAAGAGCAAGAAATAAATCTTAATGATTTCATCCTTAGCTGTGCTGACTGCATCAGCTTAATTTGATGCGTTCTTCAGTGGACAGATCCTGTCACATAGGCTATGATGTTACACAATCTCAGACTCTCATTTAGGGCAAATTAAATGAATAATGACTCAGTAGAAAAAATAATAAATGCAGATTTGTCATTGAATTGTTTTTACAAAGTTGTACATACACAATCACTCACTGTCACTGTTGCGTACAATAAGCAGACAATTCTATTGCATTATGACTGCTTAAATCTAAGAAAAAGGCAGATAATAAATCATAATCGGTGTGCAGGAAGGGCCGCCATTTTCTCTCTCAGCCCATGCTATAACCCTCAATGCTATGGAAACAGATGGAGAATGCTCTTCCCTGGCCCAGTCACTGCAAGGTGCCACAGCAGCCGTGGAAACAGGGCTGATGTAATCAGCATGGGTGTGCCCTGGTTACCATGGAGACAGTCTGTCAGTACCATCCGGATGTTCCGACTGTCTCGTTACACAAAAACAGAGCATACGCCATATAAAACCAGCTCCCTTGTACGGCTGCGACGTGGGGAGGGTGTTAACAATGGCACGCCTTAGTCCACAACACTGGCATCCATATTAACATGCACCCTAAACAGATGGCTCTCAGCACGCTGGTGTGTATACACTTATTCTCCAAAACACTAGTGTCTCTCACCCCCTCTAATTAGTTTTTTTTTACGCTTAGCACACACATGCAGCAAAAGGGACCTTCTAATAGGGTGTGTCCCTCTGAAAGGAGGCGTAGGTAAACATTACTGTTTGATTCTTAAGCACCAGACAAATATAATTAGTTGACAAATGTGCACATGCAAACAGACACACATCGGAACTACACACTTATAATGTCATGAATATTCAACCTACATGCATGAGATAATTTCTCAGAACCACAAACACAGAGAAATGATGAGTAAATCACAGTAAACACATCAGTACCCTGGCCCTTCCAGCTGCTCCAGGAGCATTCCTTCTTGGTCACGTCTGCAGTGGCCTGCATGCTGGTGATCAGTTATGTCCCTGTTCTCTCTCTCTTTCTCTTTGTGATGTCCGTTTTCTTCTTTGTCTCCCTCTTCGGTAGCACCGACTCAGTCACTCATTCCAGAAAGGCATGAATGGTCGAAAAGGATGCAGGAGAGAGGCTGAGACGACAGAGAGGGAGGAAGGGAGGGAGGAAAGGTTTCCAAGGTGCTGCCGGCTCGCGGAGCGCACACACTGATGGTGTGGAACAGCGCTGGCAAGAACAGAAGGAGCAGCGAAAAGTGCGTATGTGTATGTCTGTGTGCGTGTGTGCTGGGGGAGGGGGGGGTAAAATTGTAAACACCACACCACAGTTGCTGCTACAGCAGCAAACCATCCATGCAATGATTAAAAGCCAAGAAGGGGGGTATGACGGTGGGTGGGTGGTTACAGTCGGGGCTAAGCTTTTTTTCTTGAAAGCGAAGGTTTCGTAATAAAAGCCATAACAGAGCCTCAGAACAAACTGGTAATCCTGGGGGTACACGCAGTGGGAGGGTCATCCCACATAGGCTTTGATGAGACACCAAAGCAGGTGCATGTATTGGCTACTTTATTTCTGCTCACCTCATCTGGTTCACCTGCACACAGCCATGTTAACCAAATACACGACCATATATTTGTTTGTTTGTATAAATATGGTATGCTGCCACATTCTCACATACACACAGAATGGCAGCATTTTTAATAGTCTGATGTCATGCTGCCCACCAGACAGGATGCATCAGCAAAGCAATTCATTCTAAAGATTAAAAATGGCTGGACCATGTTGCTAAGGTGAAAATGG
Source organism: Ctenopoma kingsleyae (assembly GCA_032353495.1). Taxonomy (NCBI): domain Eukaryota; kingdom Metazoa; phylum Chordata; class Actinopteri; order Anabantiformes; family Anabantidae; genus Ctenopoma; species Ctenopoma kingsleyae. The sequence continues at coordinate 11,635,908 of JAUBNQ010000014.1, read as the reverse complement.
CCAACATCCAGTTTTACTGTTCTTTATTTGCACATAACAATACCTATACTTTATAGCAAGAGATCTAAGTAGCTGCTTTATTTATAACTCACAGATAACCTATGAGGCAAAGTGCTTGTACTTCAATAATTCATAACCTGAGACACTGAGCATTATAGCACTGTGTGCCTTTAGGATGTGTTTGTGCTTTATGATCTTCTGTACTGAATATATTTGCAAATGGAGCTGTAAAAAGGCCAAGCTCTAAACAAAAAAGCAATATTAGATCCTAATTGCAAAAGAAACAGTGTAGTAACTGTGTGTCAGCACTGAGGAGAAAACACTTTTTTCAGTCCTTTCAAAGCTGTTGGTTCCCTCCCCTCTGTCCTCCTCCCTGCAGACTGCCACACCTCACACCTTCTGCTCACGCAGTCTTGACAGGCTCTAATGCCAATACCAACCAAGACCAAAGGAAAAAAAAAAAAAAAAACGATTTCAGCCTGAACATGCTCATTGTTGCTATGGCAACTGGTGTGCAAGTGCATCAGATGAAAACAATATCTGCTAGTCTTCAGCTGGGGTACCATGATGACAAAGGTGCATTGTGCCCTCTAGTGGTGGAAAAAAATACATGTGACCTGCTTTTTAACATTTCCAGAACCTTCTTACTCCTGGCGTAAACAAAACAAGAAGAGCGTTTTCAGTTGTCAGCTTGTAACTCAATCACACTTTTACTGAAACATAGGCAGCTGTTTCTGAGTGCCACAGATGAACCTATGTAAACAACAGTATTCATTCAAAAATCTTTGTCTTTAATGTCCCAAAGTTCATGTGCACCCCAGCTTTGACATCATCAAGATTATATAAACCCACTGTTTATATGCACAGAGAGAACAACCAATAGAAGCCTAAAGACCCATGCCAACCTCAAATGCGCAGCTTAGACAGCATTAACTCCTGCTGCCTGCGACAGCCATGTCTGTCTGATCTAATCACAGGACGTTGAAAAGTGATGTAAGAAGACATGATGCTGTCAAGATGTTGAAAGAGTTTTTATCCTCAACATTTGCAGCTTTATGAGCTCTGTTGATTCCACTGAAAGCAGAGAGCATTGTTTACAGGTTGGCGTGTGGAACTGTTGAGTTTCAATTGTCGTGCATTAGCATAAATGTGAATCAGTGTGTTCTCGCTCCACTTTTTACTCAAATATACCATCAGGGGGAGGCAGACCTCAGGAAAGAACAGCACGGGCACTTGCACCCACGCAACTGTGGCACAAACACGCCCTCAGTGGAACATCCCATCTCTCAGGAACTTGTTTACTTTCCTGTCCTTGTCAACAAAACAATGCAACATCGTTTTACAGATAGCTACAGTACGGTTCTAAACTTTTTGAATACCAATGCACATGTCAAATCTCTTTCACTCAAGCATGAACATACATCAGCAGACACAGAACTACCTGTTCCTCAAAGCTGACTGCACTACTTTTGGAAAGCCAGTACTCATGATTGTGGTTTATAAGCCAAGGTGAAACCACTGCAACAACAAACAGATATGTTTTGTGAAATCCTAATACAGAGGCAGTAACACAGTTTATTCAAGTTGTGTGTAAAAGAGAACGTAAATATTTAGAGGACTAACCTTTTTGTTTGGAAAAACCCTCCAGAAACATTGATACAGCAGGTTTTCCTAAGTCTCCCTTGCCCTCATTGGTGTGCTTGTGCATGTCGTCCTGATGGGGCTTCTCCAACCTCACCTCTGGGGGCACAGCTGCAGTGGGAGGCTTAGGCTTGCTGGGGCGATCCTCCTCTGTTTTCACAGGGGTCTGGACCTTTTCTGGCATCAGGGGCTCGGCAGCCACTGCCTCAACTGTACTGCGAGGAGAGACAGCACTGGGAACCAGGGGAGAGGGAGGGCTGATAGCCTGTTTGGGGCCACTGAAGCCCTGCTCCCTCTTTGGGCTCTCTTCAGATGCAGACTCAATGAAGAGATCACTGTCAAGCTCTGCCTCTCTCTCTTCCCTCAGAATGCTGTAGGCTGTGGGTGGAGCATGGTTGCCAGCCAGGCCAAAACCACCCTTGGTGACCGGAGGATTGTCAAAGGGGTTGTTAGGCTGGCTGAAAGCACACTTGCTTTTAGGTGGCTGGGCAAATGGGTTGCTACTAGCCTTGGGAGGCTCCTCAGACACTAACTCGATCTCAGAGTCTCCAGACTCTGCACTGCTGCCATCGTGCTCCCTTCTGTCGGTTTTTGTGCCTGGACTGCTTTTGGAAGCTGCAGGCTTCACTTTGTCATCCTTGAACATGTCATGAGAAGAGAACTCTTTTTCTGCTTACAAAGAAATGCACAGAAAAGTGAGTGTTAGAGTCTTCACTCCCATTGGAAATGCAGACATACAGTATCTGAACATTGACCTAAAGCTACACGTAACTTTTAAGCTAAACTTTTTTCAGCTTATGTTAAATTAACACTATCATTATCTTACATAAGCAATAAAACACTTGGTTAAATCAGTGTGCTCAGGGGTTTTCATCTAACAGCCTTACTTGGTCCTGCGTTGTACAACTTAAGTGGTAGCTTATAGAGGCTGATCTCATTATATCATATATCACATGCCAAATACCATTTAGGTGATTTTACAACTTCCGTTATGCTACATAGTCTTATACACAATTATATCTAACCACATGAGAGGTGTTTGTGTGCTGTGCCTACGTGTTGGTGAGGCATTTGGAGTGGAAGCAGGGCTTTCATCCTCTGGTTCTGAAAGCGTCACAGTGGGAACACCCTGTAAGCCCACACTGAGGACATTTTCATGGTCAGACACGCTGACTGCAGGGGGATGTTGCTGTGGCTCAGCCTTGGCAGCTGTAGGCTGGGACTCAGTCAAGGTGATCTTCACCGGGCTTGCCGTCTGCGGGGTGCCACCCAGATTTCGGTAGGAGCGGTAGTCTGACAGCTCTTCGTCAGATGGCTCCTCCACATAAGGGAAAGAATGGGAGCCCAGGGCTGGACCTAGGTTCTCTTCTTCATCCTCCTCATCATCCTCATCTCTTCCGGGGTTCTTATCCATGTAGCTACCAAGCAAGTCACGACCAGTTGAGCCTGTGTCCATCAGGCTTTGCAAAGGCCCCTGGCGCTGGTCATGGTGCTCATCCCCGTGGCTGATGTCCATGTAGTTGTAGGATTCTCTCTTATCTGAGCATAGCAGAGATTTTGGCATGTCATCGGCCAGGTCAGAGGTCATCTTGGTTTTGGAGCTGAAGCTGTATGTGTCGCTAGAGAACTGGTCTAGGGTAGAGGAGTCAGAGGGTTTCAAATCACCTGACAGGTAGGAGGATTCCCTACCTGCTGTGAAGCTTTGACTGGACAGTAGGGAGGTGTACACATCACCATCATCATTAATTGGCTTCCTGAACAGACCAGACATGGTGTCATCTAAAAAGACAGACAGAGAGAGAGAAGAGAAAAGCCAGTGAGTATAGACACACAGAGAAGGAAGAATGACACAACTCTCTGCATCACATGACCACATAAAATCAGCCCATGTTGTTTGATTAATAACAAAACATGCAGTTAAACAAGGATATACTTGATTTTCTCCTGCTGGCAGTGAGAGAGGCTGTGGCACTATGAGGGTAGCACAGTCACACTGGGTGTTTTGCTGTGTAGATCAGTGAAGCAGCAGTAACAGAGGGTACTTGTAGCCGGTGCTGGACAAAGGGGGATTGTTCAGACCCCAAAAAACCACCCTGGCACAAGCAGAGTCTGTTCTAAATCATACAGGCAAAGGGCAGCCTGTAGTCACATTTCTGCTCTGCGATCAGTAATCCTGCATCTCCCCGACACCTTACACACACACACACACACACACACACACACACACACACACACACACACACACACACACACACACACACACACACAGGATATTAACAATATGCTGCCTGTGGACGTTGTTATGCAGCCTCTCCAAAATTTAAATGGTCTCAGCTCAAACAAAAAGGTTAAATGATAAATGTATAAAATAAATACATTAAACAGGGATTCTAACTCTGCATTCTGGTATTCAACAAACAGAAAAACAAAATAATAATTATAGGCCTACAATTGCAGTCTTAGTGGCATTTTAAACTACATTTAAGAATAGAAAATGGGAAGACAGCACTGGTGTTTAGCTGTGTATGAACTTGGGTGTGCTCTACTATTAAGTATCACTCAACAACTCACTGAATAATTTGCTGCACTAATGCAGGGAGAAATGTTAAGTATGCTCACATATCATCTGCAAAAACAGGAACAGATAGCTTGACAGATGAGTTATTTTAAGATAAGGTCAGAAGTCAAGGTCAAGTGAAGTATTCAGATTTGTTGAATTTATGTCCAAATTCTGATCTCAGTTATGCAATTCCACCAACAAACACTCAATGCCTTATGTGCATACACAAAGGCAAAAACATTGTGCTCCTAAACAAACACATGCTATATGGCATCTAACGCTGTTTTGCTGTGTACTTCCACACACTGAGCTCCTCCTCCTGCTCTCTAGCCCTGCTTCTCCTAGGGCAGCGGTGGTGCTATAAATAGGCTGTGTCCAGCTGCTGGGCTGGATAAGGGGGAAAGATTTAAAATAGCAGCCTTAGGGTTAGCTCCAGAGGATGCAGACTGACTGACAGAAGACCCAACAAGTCAGGACGTCCTGTCCATCCCTTCACTTCCTCTAAACAGCACCACCACCCTTCCCCTCTGCTTTCCCTCCTACTGCTGCTCCCTTAGTCATTAACAATACATCATACCGCAGTGCAATGGAATAAACACTACACAGCAATGTTGGGACAGAAGAAGAGGCTTGACGTGACACAGAGGAAAAGCAAAGTAGGCCCAGATGCTCCTGAGCATCAGGTTATTGTTATAATAGCCTAAACTTTCTTTTAGGACAATATCTAAACTGCCTATAGACGTAAACACTCAGTGGATAGGCACAGCTGTTGAGGTACTTTCAGTTCAGTGACACGAATGCCCTAGATATACTTCTAAAGCGAACCAGTGTATAATCCTCTTAGTGTACTACTATCGTATAGATCCTAACAGCCATCACCCTGGCAACACCATCATAATCTAACACTCACTGATTCACTGAACAAATACCTACTGTGCAGATGTGGGCAGCACTCGAAGCCACTACAAAGTGTGAAGAGAGGTGATCTCTGGAGCTATGAACTGTCAGTAATCCTGTTGACTATGTGCAACACACCCCCTCTCTCTTTATCCATCCCAACATAGTGAAAATCACCAACAGTTGCACAAGACATCTGTAACAATTAAAAGGCTGGATGCTCATATGTAACAGCCAGAAGGACAGTCGCTCTGAGCAGCTACTTGACAAAGATTTAGGGAACTTTGAGTCTGCTGATATGACCTAGCACCCAGATGCTGGTAAAAAAACATACCCACAAGGTTAAAACAAATTCCTCTTGCAGTGCTTATGTAGGACTAGACATGACAACACGGGAATTCTCTGCTCACACTCCAGCCAACACAATCACGCCACTGAAAGGATGGTGCAATTAAATAAATAAGACCTGGTGGATGTGCTGTGAAGGGACAGTCCTTTTGTTGTCCTCAGTGCAGCCACTGGAGCAGCGAAACTAATGCAGCCTGACAAACTGTGCCAAAGCATGGGTTCCTAATTACCAGGCTACAGACAAAAATGTGAGTACAGATGGTATCAAAAGAATATTGCCACTTTGAAATTAAGGGTTTATTGAAATGTATGTAGGTCTCAGCAGGGTTTAGCCTGACACTTTCAATGCAGTTAGTCAATGTCTAATAAAAAGGATCAAACTATCTGAATAACAGACAGCTGGTGCCAAAACCTGTAATACTGTCTTTCAGCAGTAACAATGGGGGCACCACTCCATGAATGACTGTGGGCAATAAATCATTTCTCGACGTAAAATTTCAAAGAATTTGAAGACTTCATCATCTACATTACATAATATAATTTAAAGACTCTACATAAAGAGTCTGGAGAAATCTCTGTACACAAGGAACAAAAATAACAGTTAATATTGAAAGGCTGTGATCTTCAGGTCCTCGGGTGACACTGCATTAAAAACAGAAATGATTCTGTGATCATAGTACACACTGCATGGGGGACATGCACATCTATGGAGGCACCTTTAATGCTGAACAATACATACAGGTTTGGAGCAACATATGTTGCCATCCAGATGACATCTTTTTCAACATGCATTACAAGAGCATGCCTACGTAGTAAAGGAGTCTAAGTGCTAATGATAGATAGATAG